>CAUYQU010041365.1:0-124356 GCA_963574635.1 Cheracebus regulus | reverse complement strand
GGTTTCTTCCCATTTTTGTGGATTTATCCACCTGTCGTCTTTGTAATTGCTGACTTTCAGATTGGGTCTCTGAGTGGACGTCCGGCTTGTTGGTTATGAAGTTTTTTCTGTTTCTTAGTTTTCCTTCGGGGGGCACCCCTTCCCCACAGAGCTGGGCCTTCCCGAGTTCAGCTATGCTTGTTCTCAGTCCTCAGCGCTTCCAATTGCTGTTCTCCTTGTGGGGATGGGACCGGCCGAGCCCGACTAAAAGGGCATCCAGTCCCGTACACTCTGCACCGAGAAGCGCCGCGCCAGCCAAAAGAGTCGCGCTGGTGACCCGTGTGGCTCCTTCGCCAGGAATCTCCCAGTCTGTGGGCATCAAAAATTCATCTGCAATTGCGGCATTCACTCGCTCTCTGCACTTTCACTGGGAGCTACAATCCTGAACTGCTGCTACGTGGCCATCTTGGATCTCTCTCCGCCCGGTGATGAAGTTTTTCTGTTTCTTAGTTTTCCTTTGGTGGACACCCGTTCCCCACAGAGCCGCACCTTCCCAGGTTCGCTGTGCTTGTTGTGAAACTCTCAGTCCTCAGCGCTTCCAATTGCTGTTTTTCTTGTGGGGATGGGACCAGCCGAGCCCGTCCGTCCCGTATACTCTGCACTGGGAAGCGCTGCGCTGGGGCACTGGCAAAACAGCTGCGCCGGCCAAAAAAGTCACGCTGGCGACCCATGTGGCTCCTTTGCCAGGAATCTCCCGGTCTGTGGGCTACAAAAATTCGTCGGAAAGTGCAGCGTCCACTCGTTCTCTGTGCTTTCACTGGGAGCTACATTCCTGAGCTGTTGCTAATCGGCCATCTTGGATCTCTCCACTTTCCTTATTTAAACAGGGTCTCGTGCTGTAGCCCAGGCTGGAGTACAGTAGTGTGCTGTTGGCTCACTGCAGCCTCAGCTTCCCTGGCTCAAGCAATCCTGTAGCCTCAGCTTCCCAAGTAGATGAGGATTCAGGTGTGTGCCACTATGCCTGGCTAATTTTTTGTATTTTTTGTAGAGATGGGGTTTTGCCATGTTGGCCAGGCTGGTCTTGAACTCCTTGGTGTAAGAGTTGAAGAAAGAAACATGAAAAGTGGCTCAGCAGTCAAAGACAGGTTTATTTTGGAGAATAAACCTGAGAGGGGCTTCTGGCTGATTTTTTTTTTTTTTTTTTTTTTTTTGGCTAAGAGCATTCTCTCTTACAGACTGAGGGTGTTTATTTAAGGCTTTAGGGAGGAAAAGCTTATCGCAGGTTTTGGATGTTTCTGGTTGGAGGAGAGTTTTATTTTGGTGTAGGAATGTTTCTGCTCAGAGCGGAGGTTATCCTGGGATTGGTATGTTTCTGGTCACAGGGGAGGTTATCTTGGGGTTAGCATGTTTCTGGTTGGAGGGGGCTTTATCTCAGGGTTGGAATGTTTCTGATTGGAGCTGTCATTTGTGGTTTATGGTCATGCTGACATTAGCACTAGGCTGATGTTTTTTGGGCTGGATTTAGGATGTTTTTAATCAAGGAGAATTTAAAATGGCAGTGTTTATCCAAAATGGCGATCCTCCTGCTCTGTCAACCCAGACCATATAGTTACAGAAGGACGAGGGGCACCGTGCTCTTTCTGGCTACTTCCTGCTGAGAGAGGGTCATCATTGTTATGGGACACTGAACGCAGTGCTGGAGTAGACGAGGTCGATTTGTTCCTGGTAGCACTCTCTGCCTTAGAGGACCAGAGGCAGCACCCGCTGAAACATCGAGTCTTCAGCTCACAAGGCTTTAAGAAAGCACAGCTTGGACGGGCACAGTGGCTCAGGCCTGTAATCCCAGCACTTTGGGAGGCCAAGGCGGGCAGATCACTTGAGGTCAGGAGTTCAAGACCAGCCTGGCCAACAGGATGAGACCCTGTCTCCATTAAAAATACAACAAATTAGTGGGGCATAGTGGTATGCACCTGTAATCCCAGCTACTTGGGAGGCTGGGGCAGGAGAATTGCTTGAACCTGGGAGGTGGAGTTTGAAGTGAGCCGAGATAGTGCCACTGCACTCCAGCCTGGGTGACAGAGCAAGACTCCATCTCAGAAAAAAAAAAGAAAAGAAAGCACAGCTTAGGTTTAGTGATGTCCAGTTAGAAAAAAAAAATGGGGAAAAAGGAAAAATAGAAAACAATTTGGAGACTTGTAGCCAGAAAAATTAGAATTTAATTGAAACTGTAGAAAACAACAAAAATTGAAAAACATCAGGCAATACTAGAATTTAACAACAGTTGTGCTATAGTTTTTGAAAAACAATTCTGTCTCTCCAGTTTTCCATTTTTATTAAAAGACAAATCATGATAGGACTGGTTTGCTTGGCCAGATTTTTTTTTTTTTTTTGAGACAGAGTTTTGCTCTTGTCACCCAGGCTAGAGTACAATGGCACAATCTCAGCTCACTGCAACCTCCACCTCCTGAGTTCAAGCGATTCTACGGCCTTACCTCTTGAGTATCTGCGATTACAGGCATCTGACACCACGCCCAGCTAATTTTTGTATTTTTAGTAGAGGTGCGGTCTCACTGTGTTGCCCAGGTGAGTCTCGAACTCCTGATCTCAGGTGATCCACCCATGTCAGCCTCCCAAAGTGCTGGGATTACAGACATGAACCACCACACCCATCTGTGCCCAGATTATTTGTATAAAGTCCAGCAAGTATAATTATTTTTACATAGGCCTTTGAAACTGGTTTCGATAGAACTCTGTTCCATGGAAGGAATCTGAGATAAGACCTTTTTAAAGCCAAGGCCAGGCATGGAATTGCACCATCAAATACCCATGAGTTGAGCGAATTCTTCCCCTCTTGAGGCTCCAAGATAACTTGGGGTTCCTAGCCTCTCTGATATTCCTTCACTTACCTCAGGTGAGAAACCCTGCACAGGGACCGTGTGCACAAAACATGAGGCAGCCATCCCACCCAAGGGCTCCACTTCACAAGCTGAGTTTGATTCCTTAAAGGAGAGCATACCATTCCAGTCAGAGCCTTGGTAAAACAGCCAGTTCTTCCAACTGTGTCCTGCCATAAGAGAAAACAGACTTTTGGTCTGGTGTGGTGGCTCACATCTGTAATCCCAGCACTTTGAGAGACCGAGGCAGGCAGATCAGCTGAGGTCAGGAGTTCAAGACCAGCCTGGCCGATGTGGTGAAACCCCATCTCTACTAAAAAGTACAAAAATTAGCCAGGCGTGGTGGTGGGCTCCTGTAATCCCCGCTACTCGGGAGGCTGAGGCAGGGAGAATTGTTTGAAGCTGGGAGGCGGAGGTTGCAGTGAACCGAGATCATGCCACTGCATTCCCACCTGGGTGACAGAGTGAGACTCTTTCTCAAAAAAAAAAAAAAAAAAAAGAAAAGAAAAGAAAAAAGAAAAAGAAAAAGAAAATGGACTTTTATTGCACCCATGCAAATAACCGTACTGCCATAATTTAAGAATCCTCACAGATAGTTTCCAGACTCTGGGAGAAAACCAGGCAGAGAGACACAAGCATGCCTCAAATTTTGTTCATGGGAGCACACCAAACTGTCAAAAGCTGTAGCTCAAAAGAAAAGTCTCTTTGACTCTGAAAAGCAAAACAAAGAATCAGCAATATTCCGAGCAAAACATCAAAAAGATCACTCCAGTCTATTAGTTCAGTTCATGTAGTCAGTTCCCATCCTGCCTGATACTGATGAACATTCCAACTCTTCAAGAGTCCTGAACATCCCTCCTCTATTCTGATGTCACACACTCCAGAGTTATCAGAAACCTGCATTCAAGAGCACCTGCCAGAGCTCTATAGCTGACCGTAAAACCGCCTTCTAAAGACGACCAAAACCAGACAACAATTGTTCACGGATGACAAAAAGTTTTAGGGTAGCCACAGTTAAAGGCATAATTGACAAGGAAATTGGTTACCTCCATAGCACAGAACAATTTTAACATAACAATGGTAATTATTACTGATAACATACACTAAAACATATTGGGGTTGTAGGAGTCTCCCACAACCTTAAAACACATACCAATAACATATCTACACAAATATAGCCCAAAGCAAGCGAGACACCATTTCATATTTGACAGTGTTTCCTGTATAATTTTTATACCAAATAAGCCAAATTTTACCTTTACATTAGGGTACTATGAATGTTAAACCCAATTCTTAATAAATCCTTATAGACATATTTACCCAATTTTTAATGTTGGACCACAAGGTAAGATTTTTATAGACTTTTTATAACACTTTACAATTTTTTTTAAAGAGCAGGTTAGTGCTCTAAGAGAAACCCACCATGTTTTTATTTTAATAAAATTTAATGTATAGAAAAACTGGAGGATACCCCTTTAACTTTAGCCAATATGTTTACACACAGAACTTCCTCCACAATCAACCTTTCACCACTAGCTCAAACCTTCATTTTTATTTTATCCAACTTAAAAAAAAAATCCTTTAACCTTTTAACCTAGGCAAAAATCCATATTCTCATGCCTCCCTACAATCTTTCTACCAAAAGATTTTTACTTTTTATATTTATGTTTTACTTTTCCTACATACCTTACATGTAAGGACAGTGGCTTAGAATGTTGGAGCCTTTCCTTGGAATGTCCTGGGTTTCAGCACCAAATTTAAGAGTTGAAGAAAGAAGAAAGAAACAGGAAAAGCAGCTCAACAATGAAAGACAGATTTATTTTGGAGAATCAATCTGAGAGGGGCTTCTGGCTAATTTCGGTTAGGAGCAGTCTCTCTTACAGACTAAGGGTATTTAAGGGTTTAGGGAGAGAGCTTATTGCAGGTTCGGAATGCTTCTGGTCAGAGGAAAGTTTTATTTCGGGGTAGGAATGTTTCTGGTCGGCAGGGGAGTTATCTCAGGGTTGGCATGTTTCTGGTTGGAGGTGTCAATTGTGGTTTATGGTTATGCTGACATTAGCCATTAGGCTGATGTTTTCGAAATGGATTTAAGTGGTTTTTTTATCAAGGGGAACTTAAAATGGCAGTGTTTGTCCAGGATGGCGATGCTCCTGCTCTGTCAATGAGCTCAAGCGATCTGCCTGCTTCGGCCTCCTAGAGTGCTAGAATTACGGGCGTAAGCCACCATGCCCAGCCTTTGGTCCATTTTTGAAAGCTGCGTCTTCCTCTGTGACCATCCAGAACAATATAGATTCTCCGCCTCCTCTTTTTCTAAGCTTCCCATTGGCTCTTGCTGCAAATGCTGGAGAAAGAACAGTGACTGTTCGGGCTGCAGCTTGGCCAAAAAGCCAGCGAGGGAGAAGTAATTACCTCGGCGATGACAGGTGTTCCATCCTTCTTCTCCCCGGTAAATACCAGCCATCCATCAGCCAGGGCCAAACACCCGCCCACACCTGGCTGGGAAAGCAGTCGTGCGCCAGGAAGCAGCCGTTTTCGAGAGAAGCCAGCCGTCTGTCAGTTTACTAACTCATTCTCTCACTCCTTCGACACTCCTGCATTTATCATAACATCCCAGGGGCAGGGTGGCTTAAGGATGGGTCTGGGGCCAGCCTGGCTGCTCTGTTTCCTGGCTGCCACCCACTAGCTGTGTGACCTCAAGCAAGCTGCTTCACCTCCCAAACCTTGGTTTCCTCAACCGTTAAGTGAGAGGTAATAATAGTGGCACCTGAGGGGTGAATGAATTAATACACGTGGGGGTCTGCCAGACATGGAGTCTGGCTCCACCTTGGCCCGGGGTGTGGGGCCCTGGTTAAGTCAGACCCTCAGGCTCTTTCTCCAGGGAATTTGAACGCTGAGCCTTGGGGTGATGACACAAAGACCAAATGGTGGCTGCACCTTTCTCCTCCACGTGCACCCCCAGAGATTGCTGGTGCTTCCTGCCAGCTGGATCCCCAGAGCTGCCTGGTCCCTGTTCCAGGTGAGGCCATTCAGCAGTCCTTGTGATTTTCTGAGCATCCCTTAGCCTTCTAGCATACTCCTCTCTTCCCTTAAAATTAGCCCGAGTGGGTTTCTGTTGCTTGCATCCCGACTACCCTCATTGAGATGAGCCCCTGTGCTTGAGACAAGTAGAAGATAGACTTCTTTCACCTGGGATGTGGCTTCCTCTGACAGCAGAGCCCAACCTCTTGGAGACTGACCTGTGATGGGCGTGGGAGCCCAGAATAGGGCCCCATCCAGCCTGTGGGATCAGAGGAGGCTTCTTGGAGGAGGTGGTGCTGGGTGAGTGTTAAAGCATACCTAGGCATCAGCTAAGTGAAGAGAGCAGGGAAGGAGACTCGGGAAGGGGTGGGAGGAACATCAGGGGGCAGCTGCCACTCTGTCGCCTGGCAGAGGAGTAGCCAGGTCTCTGATGGAGCCCACCTGAGCAGCCTGCCCGGCTTCTGTAGTCACTGGCTGTGACCCACCAGCCCTGCTCAGCACTGTGCCCAGCCCTGGGTGCAGGGAGGTGCAGTTTGCTTTCAGAGGAGCAGCCAGCCGGGAGCAGCCGGCCATTAGGGACAGGACGCTAATGCATCAGCGCCCCATTGATTCTGCCTGGCTTTTGTGAACAGGTCTGCACTGACTAATTATGTTTAATTACTCATTGAGGCATGCATTCTCAGTTGCCCTATGCAGATACTTAGTCTGTGGCTGGAAGCCAAGCCTCGGGGTCCCTTTTCCTCTTCCAAGGTGGGTGGCACGGAAAGCTGAGGCCACGACCCCTCCTGATGTGGTCAGAGATGTCCTCATGTGCCACTAACATTGAACAGGCATTGCCAAGACCAGCCAGGTGCAGACCTTGGGTAGCCCCTATGGGGTCCTAGAGGAACCATAGGCATCATCCCTGATGGTCCCCAGGAGCTACTGCTCCGAAATAGCCGAGGCAGAGTGTGAGCAAAGTCAAACTCAGTGGTTAGCAGCAATCCCACGCGGTCTGCTTCGTATCCAGCAGACTTTCCTGTTCAGTGCCCAGCTCCCTGCGGCTTCTTTGTCCTTATCTTCAGAATCTGTCTGCTTCACTCTGAATCTTGACTATCATCCTGGCTAGTTCAGCTGGAGGCCAGGGATCAGAGATCCAGAGAAGTGAGGAGGGGACGTGCAGCAGGGGCTGAGGCCTGAGCTTCAAGGGGGGCTCGGTAGTGATAATCAGCAAACAGTCCACTGGGGTGTCAGCTTGAATGGGGCCCATGATATCTGCGGTCCCTGCCCTCAGTATGTCCCACTCAGCTTCCCCCCCAGCTCAGAACACGTTTTGGAGCAGAACCCACAGTTCTGTCATCACTTTCAGACTCTGAAGTCCAGCTCACTCGGGCTTATGAAGACTTCCAGCTCATATTGGATGCATGATTCTTTTCTCCATTCCCTCTGAGGCCCATGGACCCTTGGAGGTGGGGGAGGGCTCTGTTTTTTTACTTTTCTGGTTCTAATTTCTCAGGGAATGGGGCATGAGGGGAGACATAGAAAGGGAGAGGGATGCCTTCTGTTTCCAGGCATATGCAGTTAAGATGTCTGAAAAAGATTTATGGCAGAGATGCTGGATAGAAAACACAGTTTGAGAGTGTCCTTTTATTTTGAGACAGAGTCCTGCTGTGTCACCCAGGCTGGAGTGCAACGGTGTGAACTCTGCTCACTGCACCTCCACCTCCTGGTTTCAAGTGATTCTCCTGCCTCAGCCTCTGGAGTAGCTGGGACTACAGGCACCTGCCATCAGGCCTGGCTAATTTTTGTATTTTTAGTAGCGATGGGGTTTTCACCATGTTGACCAGGCTGGTCTCGAACTCCCAACCTCAAGTGATCCTCTCGCCTTGGCCTCCCAAAGTTCTGGAATTATAGGCATGAGCCACCTTGCCTGGCCAAGAGAGTGTCTTAAAGTTAAACACACTTCTAATCTATGACCCAGAAATTTCAGTTCTAGGTATTTATGCACAAGAAATGAAAATGTATATGTCTGCATAAAAATATATAAGATTTTTTATAATAGTTGTATTCACCATAACTAAAAATATAAGCCACCTAAACATCTATTATGTGAAGGAGTACACATGGAATACATAGCTTGGAATGCTATTTAGCAATCAGAGAAGTATGAAAAGGAGATAGAATGCAGTTCAGAGACACACACATGAAAAACACGAAAGAGAGGCAAAAAAAGGTGGAGGTGGAATGAGGAATTCTGAGAGATGCTTAACTGGAGTTCGAGAAGATAGCACAGTGGAGGGGGACGTGATAGTCAAAGGCAGGCCCCATCCTCACATTCAGGAACCATAACAATTCTCAGAGGGAATAAATAAACAGAAATCCATGTTTAGGTCCATCAGAGTGAAACTGCAGAACACCAAAGACAACAAGAATTTAAAAACAGCAAGTATAAGCAGATTACCCTCAGAACACCAGCAACAGATTGACAGTTGACTTCTCAACAACAATAATAGAAGACACAGAGCTGCATACACAAAGGAAATTGACTACAGTCCAAAAGATTCTTGAAGGATGAGGGCAAGATAAAGCCATTTTGGGATTCACGAAAGCTTACTGCAAAGAGACTCTCACTGAAGGGGCTCCACACCACACACTTCAGGAAGCAGGAAAGAGGTTTCAGATGGAAGGTCTGAGTGCAGAGTGAGTGGCTGTCTCAGAGGCGACTCAAACTCAGCGTGTCCAGAACGAACTCACAATCTACTCTCCAGCCTGGCATCTCCGGGGGCTTTGGCTTCGGTGGATGATGACCACAATCACCCGGACCAAAAACACAGACATCATCTTAACACCCTTCTCCCTCACCTCCCCCATATCCAATCACCCCTGGTCCTATCATTTTGCCTCCTAATCTCTCCCAGCCACCCAGCTGCCACTGCATTTTGCTCACCACCTGCAATTGGCCTTCTAGTCCCTGACCCCGGTGATCAGCTCAGTGCATTCTCCACACTGAACCCGAGGCTCTCTTTTTGAATGGCAGTCTGACAAAGTCTCTCTGGTTCAAAACGTAAAATGGGGCCGGGCGCGGTGGCTCACGCCTGTAATCCCAGCACTTTGGGAGGCCAAGGTGGGCAGATCACGAGGTCAGGAGTTCGACACCAGCCTAGCCAACATAGTGAAACCTCATCTCTACTAAAGATACAAAAAAATTAACTGGGTGTGGTGGCGCGTGCCTGTAAACCTGTAATCCCAGCTATCTGGGAGGCTGAGGCAGGAGAATTGCTTGAACCCGGGAGGCGGAGGTTGCAGTGAGCCGAGGTCGTGCCATTGCACTCCAGCCTGAGCAACTGGGCGAGACTTCTCTCAAAAACAAAAACAATAAAACATGACATGGTATCCCACTACCCTGGGGATAAAAACCAAACAGAAATGTTTAACAGGTTAGAGGGGTCTTCATGGCTGAGTTCCCGCCCACCTCTCAGACTCACTTCCCACCCCAGCCTCTCTGGACTCCCTTGGCCCCTCATGGGTGCCATCTGTTTTGCCCACGTAGGCTCTTGTCTGTGCTGTTTTCACTACAGAGTGGGTCCTTTTCCTCTTTGCCTAGTTCATGACAGTCATTGTTTAGTTCATTCAGCACTTCCTCCAGGAAGCCTGCCTTGACCTCCCTAACTACATCAGCTCTTCCCCATTAAATGCCTCCTTGTGCCATGGTCCCCTCACCTGTGACATTGACCACATGAGTAATTTCACATTTATTTGTGTAGTTAGTTATGGTCCGAATCCTCCTTTGGATTTTAAGTTCCTATAAGTAAAAGCCTCTCTCTCCTCTGCCCACTGAGATGTCTCCAGAACTACCATGGACACGCAGTAAACATTCACCAGTTGTTGAATTTGTGATGAGTGAATGGTGCCTGGCACCCTAAAATTTCCCTTATTTGAAATTCTAGAATATGCAGATTCACTTCTTTTTCACATCCGTGTGAATTTTGGTTCTTGTATAAATGAATTGTAAGCAAGAGCCATAAGAAATAATTGGAGAAAGAAGGAATTGGGAATTGGGTAGAGAAGAGAAAAAAACAATAGAGGCAGAGCAGGGGCTTTTTGCAGTGATGCTTGGGGAGAGGAGGAAGCCGAAGGGACGGCAAGTGGGTAGATGGCAGGTGTTTGGCCCCAGGCTATCCAGAGCAGAGCTGAGATCACCCAGTCCTAAGGGGAAGGGACTGGGAAGGAATCCACTCAGCTCTGCCAAGCAGATTAAATACAGATCAACAAGAGCCTTTCCCATTTTGAAAATGTACATTGCTCTGTGTCACTGGGACTATGTGAGACCCAGGAGGCAGGAATAAACAATTCGGATTCATAAAATCATTAAGGCATCAAAGACTTGGATAGATGAGCAGACACAAAAGAATATGCTCCTATACACATGTTAAAAGCCTAACTCTTTTGACAAGGATCTCTTGGGCAGAAGGATTCTGTAATGGAAAGTAGTTATATGCCACTCATCTTTGTTAATTTAAGATGAGTAAAGGGTTATCGATTTACTCTTTGTTTCATGAGCTGTTTTCATGTTGAATTTCAGTGAGTAAAAATATTTTTAATAAGGGTTTCATGGGCTCACTTGCCATCTTTCTCTCCCAAGCCGCAGGGCGATAGATCCGACTGCCAACTGGACAAGCCCAATGCATCTCCAGCCATGGCCCCTCCTGACATGAGCCTATCTCAGGATCAGGCACCACAACCCAGTGCCAAGCCAGACACGCACGTGTCATCCTGGATACCTTCTGCACCCCTCCGCCCATCCAACAGATGCCCTATCCCTGAATCTGCTAACTCTGGCACGCCTCTCCAGCCCAAGGCCTCCCTCCCACGTTGGATCGTGCCGGTTCAGACCGGTCCTGTCTCATGCCTGGTGGCCAAACTGGCCTCCCCAGTCAGTCCCCACTGTGGAAAGTCCTTTCCTTCCCCCTTCCCCCCCGCCTTCCTTTCCCTTCTGTTCCTTTCCTTTCCTTCCTTTTTTTTTTTTTTTGGATGGAATCTTACTCTGTCGCTCAGGCTGGAGGGCAATGGTGCCATCTCAGCTCACTGCAACCTCCACTTTCCGTATTCAAGCAATTCTCCTGCCTCAGCCTCCCCAATAGCTGGGACTACAGGCATGCACCACCACGAGCTGCTAATTTTTGCATTTTTAGTAGAGACAGGGTTTTGCCATGTTGGCCAGGCTGGTTTCGAACTTCTGACCAGCCTCGGCTTCCCAAAGTGCTGGGATTACAGGTTTGAGCCACTGAGCCCGGCCTGGAAAGTAGTTTCTACCATGCACGAAGCCAGGGGTGCTGCTCCCCTGCCCCGCACACTGCGGGGCCTCTGTGTTGCTTCCTGTGGAGTGGACACTATTGTTTTGTCTCCCCGTCCCCCCTTTTCTTGTGGGAATATGCTTCTGGAATCTTCGTCTGGAAAACATTCTCCTTTTGATAACTGTCTTTGCCTCCCTGGGACTGCAGCTGACGTGCCTGTGTGTGTGTGTGTGTGTGTGTGTGTGTGTGTTGGGATTGGCTTCCAAATCTTCCTACTGGGGAAATGCCTATTATCCATTATATGCCACTCAATGGGAAGCAGTGCCTCACCCCCTGTGGAGAACTAAGGGGCTTAATAGACTCTCCCTGCATAGCCAGAGACAGATATAATCTGGGCTCAGTGAATCGGTGCTTTGACTGCCCTCAGGGTTGCTGAGAGCTTATTGCCAGGATGGTGAAGGTGGCAGAGTCCCCATAGCTAGTGCTGTTGGCTGCCAACACCCCCTTTATCCAGGGGCACAGCCGAAATCTGTGCCACTTGGCTCTGCTGGGCAGGTTGGATAAAGCCGCCCCAGGCTCTGGGCTGTCTCCATCTCTGCCTCTGCTGCCTGGCTGCCTGGAGTCCTTCTCTAGACTTCCTGTGACTCTCTCCAAGCCAAATGCCCTCTCTCGGGTGAATGAGGGGCTCTGCTCACGCTCGGTGCCTGGGCTTGCCTCGGCTGCAGCCCTCCTCCCTGTGCCGAAATCATCTCCCTGTGCATCTTGCTCCTCATGGACCCCACCCTCCTTGTGGACAAGGACCAGCCCTTAGCCACATTCTGGCTCCCGGATGCCCAGTCTGTGTTTGGTGAATTGGGGACACGGGTTAGGTGACCTCAGTTCAGTTCCCGAATCATTCTTTCCCATCCTATCAGTCTTCCGGGATCTCAACCGGTTCTCTCACTGCAGAGACTGGAGAAGCCCAGCCCTCAGTGTGAAGGGAGAGCCACCGTGGTGCTCACAGCAAGACATCCTGAGTCCCTTCCAGGCAGGGACACCCCTGGCGCCACCCTGTTTCAGCATGAAGTTATTTGTGTGAGAGAACGCAGCAAGCACGCACCCAGAGCGCTGGGCTCCAAACGTCAGCACAGCCTCTCACTGACCTCCACGCAGCCTTGCCGAGCAGGTGGGACCACCATCCTCAGACTGCCACAGATCTGCCACTCAGCCACATCCACCGCCTCTCGTGCCAGAGTGGGGGAAATGGAACCCGCAAGGCCTGCAGGCCAGGGAGGGTAGGAAGCTGGGGTGATGTGACCCCCCGGGTGGGGGAACGCTGTGGACAGAACATCTGTGTCCCCTTGGTTCATATGTTGACTCCCTAACTCCCAATGTGATGGTGTCAGGAGGTGGAGCCTTTGGGAGGTGTTAGGCCTTGAGGGCGGAGCCCCATGCTGGGATCAGTGTCCCTGTGCCTCTCCCATTCGAGGACAGAGAGGGCAGCCGTCTACAAATCAGGGGGAGAGGCCTCACCAGACAGCAAACCTGCTGGCACCTTGCTGTGGGACTTCCAGCCTCCTGAGCGCTGAGAAATCAATTTCTGTTGTTTAAGGTACTCAGTATTTTGTTACAGTAGCCCAAACTGACCGAGCAGATACTCATATGGAAAGTGAATTTTGATCTCTACTTCATGCCGTACGTAAAAGCCAATTCCAGATTGACTGTAGATATAGATTAGCAAAGCAAAACAGTACAGTTTCTAGAAAGGAACAGGAAAATGTCTTCATGAGGGGGTCAGATATTTCCTAGACAGGACACAAAAAGCACTAACTACAAAATAAACAATGAGAAACTGGGCTGATTAAAATTAAGAACATCTGTGTAATAAAATACACCATGAAAAGCAGGAGAGGCCAAAGCAGAGTGGGAGGAGAGCTTTGACCTGAGATGGGAAATCAGAATATGAAGAACTCCTTCAGGTCAGTAAGAAGAGAGGCAAACCAAGAGAAAGACAGGCAAACGACCTGAACGGACACTACAAAAGAGATATTCAGGCTGGGTGCGGTGGCTCATGCCTGTAATACCAGCACTTTGGGAGGCCAAAGCAGGTGGATCACCTGAGGTCGGGATTTAAGATCAATCTGGCCAAACACCAGAAACACCAGCTCTACTAAAAATACAAAAATCAGCAGGACGTGGTTGTGCATACCTGTAGTCCCAGCTACTTGGGAAGCTGAGGCGGGAGAATTGCTTGAATCTAGGAGGCAGAGGTTGCAGTGAGCTGAGATCGTGCCACTGTACTCCAGCCTGGGGAACAGAGCGAGACTCTGTATCGAAAAGAGAGAGAGAGAGAGAGAGATCCAAATAGCTGATACACATAAGAGAATACTCAACTTTATTAATCACTGGGGAAATACAAATTAAAGCTGCAAAGAGATAACACTCCATATCCCTAGGAATGACTAAAGTTAAAAAGATGGGAAAACCCATGTTGGATGTGAAAGAACTGCAACTCTCATGTGCACTGGTGGGAGGAGGGAGGCGGCCTCCACTCCAGAGGAGGGGCCCAGATGCCACACCAAATTGAGGGCTAGCTAAAACAGGGATGGCTGGAAGCAGCTTGCCATGAGACACACCCACCAGTGTGCCACGCCAGTTTACCATTGCCATGGAGACATGGAGAAGTTAATGCCTCTTTCCACAGCAATGACCTGATGACCCAGAAGTTACCACCCTTTTCCTAGAAATTTCTGAATAATCCACCTCTTAATCTGCATGTAATTAAAAGTGGCAATAAATCTTACTGCAGCATTGCCTCTGAGTGGCTGCTCTGGGCACACTGCCTATGGGGGAGCCCCGCCCTGCAGGGAGCAGCCCCTCTGTGCCGCTGTGCACGGCCACTTCAGTAAAAACTGCTAACTCCATTGGCTCACCCTTACATTCTTTCTTGGGTGAAGCCACAAACCCTCCTGGGCTAAGCCCCAATTTTGGGGCTTACCTGCCCTGCATCAGTGGGAGTTTCTGGCAGTAGAAATTAAGCTGGATACAAGCATCCCCTATGATGTGACTTCTAGGCGTATAATCAATTAAAATGCATATGTAAGTTACCAAAAGAAATGTGCCAGAATGTTCCTAGCAGCCCATTCATAATAGCCAGATCAGAGTACTCTGGGTGCTACCAACAGGAGAATGGGTAAGTTGACTGTGGTGTATTCATGCAATGGAATATTCCACAATGAGAACAAATGAACTACACCTTCATGCAACTGTGTGGATGACTTGATTTGAATTCAAAAACAGGCACCATTGGTAGGTCATATTAGAAAGAAGGCTGTGCTGGCCGGTGTGGTGGCTCACAACTGTAATCCCAGCACTTTGGGAGGCCAAGGCGGGTGGATCCCTCCAGTCCAATAGTTTGAGATCTGGACAACATGGGGGAACCCTGTGTCTAAAAAAATACAAAAATTAGCTTGGCGTGGTGGCACATGCCTGTAGTACCAGGGAGGGAGGCTGAGGTGGGAGGATTGCTTGAGCCTGGGAGGTGGAGGTTGCAGTGAGCCAAGATTGTGCTACTGCACTCCAGCCTGGGTGACAAAGTGAGACCCTGTCAGTAAAGGAAGAAAGAGAAGAGAGAGAGAGAAAGAAGAAAAGAAAAAGAGGCAAGGAGGGAGGGAGGGAAAAGAAAAGAAAAGAAAAGAAAGAAAAGTCTGTGCTGGCCGGCACAGTGGCTCACGTCTGTAATCCCAGCACTTTGGGAGGCTGAGGTGGGCGGATCGCTTGAGCCCAAGAGTTTGAGACCAGCCTGGGCAACATAGTAAGGCCTCATCTCTCCAAAAAAATACAAAAATTAGCCAGGTGTGGTGGCAGGTGCCTGTAGTCCCAGCTTACTCGAGAGGCTGAGGTGGGAGGATCGCTTGAACCTGAGAGGCAGAAGAAATTGCAGGGAGCTGAGATCACGCCACTGCACTCCAGCCTGGGGTCAGAGTGAGACCGTCTCAAAAAAAAAAAGGAGGAAGAAAGAAGGCTGTGTTTACCCTGGAAGGTCACGGGGGAGGGAGGCTTCTAGGGTTTCCAGCAATGTTTTATTTCTTGATCTGAGTACTGGTTCTCAAGCATGCTCACTTTGTGAAAATTTCCTGGGTGGAACAAAATTCGTATTTTTCAAACAAAGATATTACACCTTGCAGTTTGTACTCTGCTAAATGCTTTTAAATTTTACACGCAAATAAAACTCCAAGGGATCACCTGAGTGACAGAATTGAAACACTCACACTGCTTTTTGGGTTTGGAAACCACCCCCGCTCCATCCCACACTGGAGCTTGTGGATCCAGGTCTGCGAATCCAGCTCTGTGCCCCCTCCTGCCCAGCCCCCTCCTGCACAGCCCCCTCCTGCACAGACCCTGAAAGCAGGTGGGTGGGAAACCAAGCCCCATGCCGTGGGTGCCCTGGGCGTGGTCCGCAGGAGAGAGGGGCACAGGCTGTGAGTTGGGGGGGTTCCCTGGGCTCTGCATTGAGAGAGGTAGCCCAGAGCAGGGCCTTCTAACATCTGAGGCCCCAACAGCAGGGTCCCTGGCTGCCTAGGTCTAGGGGCAGGACTGAGGGTCATTGAGGACGGGTGGCCTAGGATTGCATGCACCTGTGACCTCGAGGGAGGGTCCTGCCGAAAGGAGAGAGTAGGGTGAGGAGGCAATGCCTTGCTTAAAGAATTCTGACTGTGACTTGGGCTTTGCAGGGGAGGGGGCTGTGCATTGAAATGCAGGCAGGTCAGGCCCTGGGCAATCCTGGCTCCTGTCTTTGAAGCTGGTGAACACCTTAGCCAGTGCGACCGAAGACAGCATTCCAGGGACTCCAGGCCTTCTGCATGGGTGCGACACAGCCCTTTGGCTCGCGCTATCTGAGCTGTGCCAGGACATAGTACCTTGACCTTCAAGTTCTTTTTTTTTTCTTAATTGAGTTGTCCAGGCTGGAGTTCAGTGGCGCCATCTCGGTTCCTGGGCTCAAGGGATCCTCCTGAGTACCTAGGACTACAGGCACGTGCTTCCACACCTGGCTAGTTTTTAAAAGTATTTTGTAGAGACAGAGTTTCTCCATGATGCCCAGGCTGGTCTCAAACTCCTGGGCTCAGGCAGTCCTCCCACCTCTGCCTCCCAAAGTACTAGGATTACAGTTGTGAGCTGCTGCGCAGGCCCCCAGGTTCTTATCACTCATCACAGAATGTTCTCAGCTTGTTCTTCGGTGTGTGGCCAACCCGGAGGGCCCGGGACTGGGCTCCCATGCGGCCTCCTTGCCATGGGGTCCAGGAAGGCTGTTTCCAAACCCTCTCGGCAGGAAGATGCACTTCTGTGTCGGATCCAGGTGGAAAGAGACCCCCTCACTACTGGGGAGCAGGCCAGGCTCTGCGCGCTTGGATAGTTATCCCGCAGAGAGGGACTTCACAAGCCTGACAGAACAATCCCGCTGGGAGCAGAGGAGGAGCAAACAGGACAGGGACACAGACAGGCAGGACTTTTCCAGACAGTCATTTGAACCAGAGAATGATTTTTCAAATGGACAATAAATGTGACATATAATTGAAATCTTGGTTACATTCCCTGAAAAGAGAGACTCCTGGTGCTGCGGTTTCCTCATCTGTTGGATAGGAGTTATAAGGCCTTGCTGTCTCCATCCAGGATGACTGGGAACTTCCTCTGGAAAACAACTACAAATGCAAAGGTGAAGTATTTGATGATGTGTATCTGAGCACTTCCCATTGGGTTTTGTGGTCTGTGGGCATCTCCATAGATCAATAGGTCTTAATAATTTTAAAAAGTTTCCTTGTTTAATTAAGTTGATGAAACTCTGGGTTAAACATAGTTAAGCAGATTTCCTTATTGCAGGACCTCTCAAAGCCTTTTGTATGTTAATATGCATTGAAAATCACCAGGATAGGAGTATTCTGTGTGGCATATCTCAGACATATTTACCTAGAGAAGGTTGGTGTGGGGTGTGTGTGTGTGTGTGTGTGTGTGTGTGTGTGTGTGTCAGAGAGAGAGAGAGAGAAACAGAAAGGAAGGACGGAGGGAGGGAGGGAAGGAGGGAGGGAGGGAAGGAAGGAAAGAAAGCAAGAAGGGAGGGAGGGAGAAATTTCGTGGGGATAGTTCATGTAAATTTAGTGGTGAATTTCAACAGCAAGTGAAGAATGCTGTTCTACGTGGATACAGGTATTTTTTCACCATGCCAATTTCTCGATGCAAACTTACTCTAACAGGTTGGATGAATTCAGGGATATGCATTGCTCCTCTCAGGCACTGCATAGATTGCCAGGGCGATGGGAACTAATTCAGAAAAGCGGGGGAAGGCTGTGGCTTGCAAAGCCCCCAGATATACGGCTGCTTTGAGGATTTTCTTTTGCTCCAAGGACTTAGGGTGGGGGCAGGGAGTGGGGAGGATGGGAGGTGCTTCTTTTGCTTAGAATAAAATTGCAACCTGGAGGCCAAATGACAGAGGCTTCTCAGCGGGTGGCCGGAGAAGTGCAAATAAGAAACAGTTCTGTTTTGGTGAGTGTTTTGGTTTTGTTTTTGATGAGTTTTGATCAATCAGTTTCCATTTTTTCTAGAATGCAATTTTTAAAATGCTCTTATAAAACACATTTTAATTATTTAAATGCCTGCAAAAGAATGTGTTATTGCACTATAAAGCACTCTAGGTCTTAACTCCTCATTCGCAGAGACACGGTGTTTTCCTAACATGCATGGAAATAACCTGAGGTTTCTTGGATGCATTCGGTGACCTTCGGTCCTAGCAGAGCGGCCTGGGCTGTGTGGGAGACTCGAGTTCTGGGTGGTGTGTGCCTGCTGAGGTGTGGCCCTGTGCTCCCTCCTCGCACTGTCTGTTTTTTCATTGGAAGAAGTGAAGCCTCTTGTCTAATTCTGTCACCAGTACTAAATGGCCTTTCTATATTTTGACACTGAATCACCATGTCCAAGCTGGTTCCATTATTTCTGATGGCTCATGGTGGGGGAGGATGAATCATGGCATTTTTTTCTGAGCCCCTGACTCCTGGCAGGGCCCCCTTCCTCTCCTATCCACCCTTTGAAGCTGGACCCCTGGGTGCGGGGCCTACCAGGAGCCCTGCGAGAGGTGGAAATGCAGATGAAAGGGCAGCTCTGGAATGTCCCAGGCCTGCGGGCATGCAAATCCCTGCTCTGCAGACAGGTGGCAGAGAGACAGCTGGATGCAGCAGAACACAGAGCATCCTCAGGCCGAGTCTCCATGGCAGCTAGGAGAGGGAAGAGAGCCACTCCCCCTCCAGCCCGCACCCACCACGGAGCCTGGTGCGCAGACAGCACAGCCCTCTTCCGGCTGCCACACATGTGCCCGCCCAGTTCCAGGCGGGGGTTCAGCCCCCACCCAACTCTCCTGGGAAGACATGATGCTTGCACAGCTCCAGGCAGTCCCCTGAGCTCCTTTCCCATTTCCTGGGACGGCTGCACGTGGGCCCTGGGTCTCCTCATGCTTCCCAGCCTCCATGTGGTGCCCAGGCCTGGGAGAGAGGTCTGTGGGGAGGATGTGGCCCACCATCGTGCAGTAACCAGCCCCTGCAGCTCATGTGGGTGATCGGCCAGCGTGTCCTCCTCTGAGCCTTGGCTCTGACCCTGACCAGGTGGGAGGGCAGCCCATGAGATGCTATGTGACCAGCCCCCGAGAGCCCCTCCCCAACTCACCCCTCTCTCAATCTGGTCCCATCTGTTTTACTTTCCCTTCCTTCAGTGTGCTCTCTGGGCACCTGCCTTTGGCCTCAGGCTGGGGCAGGCCCTCCCCTCTGCTGCTCTCTGCTTTCCTGGCACAGAGAGAGCCTTTACTGTCACCACCCATCAGGGGCAGCCTCCCCGTTAGACCAGGATTTTATTCACTTGCACATACCCGGCACTCAGCACTGAGCTAGGAAGCCCAGTGGCTTTCCAGGTCTGCAGTCTGGAAAGGCCAGCACAGCCTCCCCACTGCTGCCAGTGCCAGGCTTCCCCACTCCAGGCCACCTCTGGCAGGAGCAAGGACACAGGACCTGGTGGTGCAGGAGAGGCTGTCCTGCTGGAAAAGGGGGTGGCCCTCGCCTGTTAACCTGCACCTGCCACACGGGTCCTTCTGTGGCAGCCGCCCAGGTTCCTGCCCGTGCCCAGGTGGTCCTCCCATGAGCACCTCTTCTAAGGACCTCAGCCTGGCAATGCTTGCAAGGTTGCCATGCTGAGAAGCACAGGCACTGTGCACGGCCTTGGACATCTGGGGCCAGCACCCCAGCAGGAGGATGGAACTCCCCTGTTCCTGGGGGCCTGGCGTCTACTGCGCTGGATGGCCCTCCCAAGCGCCCCGCCCCTCACTCCCCAGGTGCTCCTATTTGGGTTTGAACTTGTTAAGCACCGCCCCTGCTCTGTGAGTGTCTGGGTGCTGGGCAACTCCCAGAAATCCCCACCGTTTGTGACCCCTTAGGAGGAAGAAGGGGCTCTGTGGCTCTCATTTGCTGAGGGCTTCAGAGGCACGGGCTCATGCCATCCTTGCAAACCTCCAGCAAAATGGGTGTCGTATTTCTGTTTACAGCTGAGGAAACAGAGAAGGTAGGTGCCTTGTTCAATCCCCAGAGGTAGTAAGTGGCAGAGCTAGGATTCAAACCCAGAAACACCTGTCCCTGTCTTGCATGTACCACGTCAGACTCTGGAGAAGCCTTTTGTGGATTACCTCTGTCATGAGACCTCACAGACCCTAGGAGATGCTGTTTGCTCTGGTTTGAATGTTTGTCCCCTCCAAAACTCGTGTTGAAATGTAATTGCCCCTGTAGCCGTATTAAGATGTGGGCCTTTAAGAGGTGACTAGGCCGTGAGGGCCCTGCGCCCGGGGCTGGGATTAATTTCATCACAAAAGGGCAAGTTCAGTTTCTTCCTGTCTCTCTGCCTCCTGCCGTGTGCCGATGTTGCAAGAAGGCCCTGGCCAGAGGTTGGGGATTGGGGGTGGGAAGGCCTTGGACTTCTCAACCCCTAGAACTGTGAGAAAATTAATTCCTGTTCATTAAAGATTACCCGGTCTCAGCTGGGCACGGTGGTTCATGCCTGTCATTCCAGCACTTTGGGAGGCTGAGGCGGGCAGATCACAAGGTCAGGAGTTCAAGACCAGCCTGACCAATATGGTGAAATACTGTCTCTACTAAAAATACAAAAAATTAGCCAGGCGTGGTGGTGTGCACCTATAGTCCCAGCTACTCAGAAGGCTGAGACAGGAGAATCACTTGAACCCGCGAGGCAGAGGTTACAGTGAGCTGATGTTGCTCCAGTACACTCCAGCCTGGGTGACAGAGCGAGACTCCGTCTCAAAAAAAAAAGATTACCTGGTCTCAGGTATTCTGTATATAGCAGCACACTATAGCTGCTATAATGTGTTATAGCTGCACATTATAGACAAGACACTGTTGCTGTCTCTATTTTACCAGTGAAGAAATTGAAGCCCAGAGAGGCCAAGCAACTCATTCAAGGTCACACAGCTAGGAAGTGGCAGAGACAAAATCTCAGGCTGTCTGTCTGGAGCTCTGATCACACTGCCTGCTGCCTCCCACCAGAGGCAGACCAGAGGCCTGATCAGTCCTTAGGGGTCCATCCTCCAGGTGGCCTCGCCTCTGTCTGTGGGACAGGTTTGGCACCATGTGATGAGCTGCATTTTCCTTTAGAGGTAAACCCTGTCCTCCCCGGAAGGAGGCAAGCCTTTTCTCTTTGAATCTTGAGCACAGCCTCCTACCTCTCCACAGCTAAGGCTGGCTGTAGCAGAGCGTGGGGTTCAGCAGAGAAGAGTAATTAAGGCCTCTGAGCCATTTGTGCTGATATTCCTGTTAAGCTGTTGTTACCATCCAGGCTGAGGCGGACAGACTTGGATAATGACTGGTTTTGCCGATCAGCAGGGTGTAAAGGAGATTCTGCTGTTGGTAAACAGTTTGGCAATTTGAATAGCAAATTGTGGCCTGCACGAGGAGGAGTGAGGGGCAGGACGGATGCCAGGGTACCCCCGTGGAAACACTGAGGAAGGAAGTGCGTCTGCAGCAGGGGGGAGACACTGGAGGGAGGAAGGAGATGGCAGCAGGCGGGCGGAGTCAGCGTGGACCCAGCGCCATCCCCACAAACTTCCAACCCCGTGGCCGGCACCGTGCTGGTGCTGAGGGGTCTCATTCGGGCATTGTGGTCTGTTGGGAGATAGGCACGTAGGCGGTTCTTAAATACAATGCATGACCACAGTGCGATGCCAGGAGGGCTACTACCCGAAATCAGAAAAGAATGATCGTTTGTGAGGATGTGGAGAGGTTGGGACCCATGTGCACCACTGGTGGGTATGTAAGATGGAGCAGCTGCTGTGGAAAACAGTCTGGAGGGTCCTCGAAAGGTTCATCACAGAAGTCTCATGTGACCCAGCAATTTCTCTTTTGAGTATATATTAAAAAATTGAAGGCAGAGACTCGAGCACATTTTTGCACAGCTGTGTGTATAGAAGCATTATTCACAATAGCTAAAGGTGGAAACAACTCAACTGTCCATCACTGATGATGCATTAGCAATGCGATGTGGTCTCTCCATCCAATGGAATATTATTCAGCCTTATTAAAATGAGAGGGAATTCTGGCATATGCCAGTACACGGATGAACCCTGAAGATATTATGTTAAGTGAAATTAAGCAGTCACAGACAAGGCTGTGTGATTCCATGTCTATGAAGTGCCTACAGTAGTCAAATCCATAGAGTTAAAGCAGAATGATAGGTGCCGGAGCTCGGGGCTTGGGAGTTGTTGATTAAGGGGTAGAGATTTCAGTTTGGGAAGGTGAACGTTCTGTGGATGGGTGGGCGGTGGTGATCGTGGTTGCACATCAGTGTGAATGTGCACTGAAAAATGATTATGTACGTCCTGGCAATTACAAAACCAAACAGTGCTCAGGTGGGAATTCCAGAGCCCCAGATCTGCTAAGGGAGCCCCGCAGTGAGGCCGTAGCCAATTCCTCTGGGGGTGGGGGTGCAGCGACAGGTTCTAGTGAAAAAATACTTGTGAGGACTGGTTAACTCATTCCTAAACCAGCAAGTGCCAGCTGCACCTGCTCTCTGTGGGACCCGGGACTCGGCCAGCTGTGGGCGCCCGAGGGTGCCATTCAGCGCCACTGCAAGTGGGGAAGAAAGGTGTGAGGGGGGGAGACCTCCCCAGGCCTCAGAGGCCAGCAGGCCCTGCTAACATCAGGGGCCAGCAGGGGCTCCCTGCAGGGGGTTTGTGCCTTTCCCATTAGGCCTTCATCTATAGCCCAAGTAATTTCAGGTTTGGCTGGGAAAATTCACTCAATCAGCCTGCGTCTATCATTTCCCTGTAATGACTGTGTTTTGCTCTGACTGCGAAATGCCCTGAAGCACTTATTTCCTTGAACCCCGGAGCAGCTGCAGGGGCTGGTGTGTGAGCTGCCTTGGCAGGGGTCACCGTTCCTGCCTTTTCTTTCTCCTGCAGGAATTTAGCTGTCAGTGCCAGGCGAATTGGGTCCCTGTGGCGGGTTCCTTCTCGCCAGTCTCTGCTCAGCTGTCTAGATGGAGGCTAGATGTCACCTGTGCTGTGGCCCCCCCCAGAGGAGAGGCGGTTAATCAGGTGATGATGATGAAGACTGTGATGAGCCCTTTGAGGGGCACAGTTCTTTACAGCTGACACCTCCTATTCCCGGTTGAGCTCTCGTTTTATCTTCACAGCCGTCCCGGGAGTTCAAGGGTTAGCCTTATTGTCCAGGGACGGCTAGGAGAGAGTCAAGTAATGCATCACCCAAATGGCCACCAGTACAGACTTCTAACCCCAGCGTGAGCGATTCCACCACAGAGCTTGCCCCATGCAGTGGGAGTTAGGGATTTTGTGGATTGATGAGAAGCCTTTTGTCCTCCGTAAAACAGGTGTGACAAAGCCTTCCTTGTCAGCCTCCCAGGCATGGGAAGAACCAAAGATATGCGGTGGATGGGGCGGGAGGAACTGGGGGAGCCATCTGATGGGAGAAAGGGCCAGGGGTGGCACAGCTGCAACTGACATCCAGCTAATTCACTCCGCCTGCCTCCCGACAAGTTCCAAACCGGAGTCAACCTTGAACACAGGGAAATGGGGGTGGGGCGCAGGCATCAGGCCAGGGTGATGCAGCAATTCACATTCGTGATAAAGGAATGAAAATCAGCGATTCCCTCCAAGATACAATCAAGCAAGTGTCCAATAGCCACCGATGTCGCAGACAGAGCCACACAGAGTTAATGGTGGAAACACTGATTGACACTCTCACTGGGAAGAGGCCAGAGGAAGCAAGCATTAACACGTGGCTGTCAGAGGGTCGGCCAGACACTGGGCCTGGCCCTCGCTGTCCTCCAGGGCTGGTCAGCAGGGCTGACAACCTCATCTGCAGAGCCCACGGTGACCTGGAGTCATTTCATTAGTCCCTTCGTCAGAGGCATTTGAACCACACTGACTCCATCTTGAATAGGGGCTGGGTAAAATAAGGCTGAGACCTACCGGGCTGCATTCCCAGGAGGTTAAGGCATTCTTAGTCACAGAATGAGATACGAGGTCAGCACAAGACACAGGTCATAACGACCTTGCTGATAAAACAGGTTGCAGTAAAGAAGCTGGCCAAAACCCAGCAAAACCAAGCTGGTGCTGAGAGTGGCCTCTGGTGGTCCTCACTGCTACACTCCCACCAGTGCCATGACAGTTTACAGACATGATGGCAATGGCAGGAAATTGCCCTATATTGTCTTAAAAAAATGGCAGGAATAATTGCCCCCTTGTTTAGCATATCATCAAGAAATAACCATAAAAATGGGCGACCAGCAGCCCTTGGGCTGCTCTGCCTATGGAGTCACCAAGGCTTATTCCTTTGCTTTCTTAATAAACTTGCTTTCCTTTATGGACTCACCTCGAATTCTTCCTTGCAAGGATCCAAGAACTCTCTCTTGGGATCTGGATTGGGACCCCTTTCCAGTAATACCTTTTGCTTTCAAGAATTAGTTGCGTATGATTAATAACAGCGTGGCATTCGACCCACGCCTGAGAAAGCTCCAGGCTGAAAGTGAGACATGGGGCTGCTGGGGGCTCAGGAAGGAAGTGCCCAGGGAAAGTGGGCTCCTGTGGCTTAACCATCCCAGAACCTCTCTCCCTCTTCTGGGGAGCTATCCCGTGCCTGCTGGATGCCCGTATGCTCTGCTCAGGGCAGCCCCGCTCCCCTTGACCTGACACCTTTGGCCCTCTATTCCAGAAGTGGCATGGAACCAACTAGAGCCCACACTCCCTGGGCCAAGGATGGGAGAGATCCAAGCCAGAGACCCTCTCCGTGCCGGGGCTTCTGGGGACAGGCATATTCTCCGCCAGGGTTGTGGAGGTGGCGGAGGGTAAGGCTGCAGAAGCTGGCAGAGGACTTTGCCCCATGCGTTCCTTGACTGAGGAGGAAAGCAACCACCAGGAGAATGATGGGATAGAGCCCAGCCTCGGCATCCCGCTGTGCTGGCATCCCTCCGCGCCCGTGGGCTTCCCAGTGTCACTAGTCGATAAACTCCCTTTTCTGCTTCCACTAGACGGAACTGGGTTCCTGTCATTAGCAACCAAGTGTTCCAGCTAAAAATACACTCGAGGTTTTAACTTCTTTAAACCCTCTTCTAAATTATAAATCACTCTTTTAAATATAATTATTAGTGCTGGTAATAAGTTATTCTCAGGTCTTTTAATAAAATGTTCTGTTTCATAGGAAGCCTGAAGTGAGTGGAGAAGCATGGAGTGAAGGTGGCCTTGGTCCCACTTGGCCTGCGAGGAAGAAATCATCCTTTGAAATCACCCTTTGACCTGGCAGGCGAAAGAGGTACTGGGGGTGATGGAAGCCCTAAGTGAGGGGGCATCATCAGGGGAGATTGTCCCAACCTACCAGGAGGGGAGAGAACGGGCACAGTTCCTGTCGCAGCACCCCGGGGAGGAGCTGGGCCCTCAGGATCATCAGGCCTCTCCATGCTCGGCAGCCAGGCAGCACAAAGCTGCCACTGCCTGCATCCTGCTGCCAAGAACCAAGGCTCGGATTCCACTGACGTCTTCCACCCTGGTCCTCTGCCTCCTTTCATGTCCCCTGTGGATTAGAGGGACATCTGTCATCTCTGGCCCTCCCGGCATTCCAACAGTGAGCAGGAGAGAGACTGCTGTCCTCAGTCTCTCAGGAGCAGGGTGGGGGCGGGGAGGATGTGGACCAGAGGGCCTGGTGCCTTGTCCGCGGGGCTCGGCATTGCCCTGGGACCCAGGTCTCACTAACACTCTGCCATGGGCCAAAGGGGTCCCCCAGAAAGATATGTTAAAGTCTTAAACCCCTGTGACCTTGTTTGGAAATGGAGTTCTTCGCAGATGAAATCCAGTGAAGGTGAGGTCACCGTGGAGAAGGTTGGTCCCTGAATCCAATGGCTGCTGTCCTTGTAAGAGAGAAGAGAGCCCAGTGAGTATGTCAAGTGACAACAAAGATTGGAGTGGTGTGGCCACAAGCCAAGGAGTACCTGGGGCCACCAGAGGCTGGGAGAGGCCAGAAAGGACCCCCGCCTCGCCCACCCGCAGAGGCTTCAGGGGAGCATTGCCCTGCGGACAGCCGGAGTGCGGACTTCTAGCTTCCAGAACTAGGAGACAATGCATCTCTGCTGTCGTTTTCCAGGCAGAGTCTCTCCCTACTGCCCAGGCTGGAGTGCAATGGCATGATCTCAGCTCACTGTAGCCTCTGCCTCTCCGGTTCAAGCGATTCTCCTGCCTTGGCCTCCTGGGTAGCTGGGACTACAGGTACCCACCACCATGCCCAGCTAATTTTTGTATTTTTAGTAGACAGGGGGTTTCATCATGTTGGCCAGATTGACCTCAAACTCCTGACCTCAAGTGATCCGCCTGCCTCTGCCTCCCAAAGTGCTGGGATTACAGGCGTGAGCCACCGCGCCTGGCCCCATCTGTGTTGTGTGAAGCCGCTCAGTCTGTGGAACTCTGCTAAGGCAGTCGTAGCGGACTCACACACCCCGTGAGCTCAGCGTGGCCACCAGGACAGGCAGCCAGGAATGCTAAGCAGGGAAGCAGGCCGGTGAGGGAGGGAAAGGACCGCCCACCCTTGCTCACCAAGGCCCCAGAGCCAGCCTTGGCCCATTAAGGAAGGAGTAATGACACCAGCCTGCTCCTGCCCTCTCCTGAGGCTGAGCTGTCAACACAGAGCGCTAATGACACCTTCCCTTTGAATTGGAAACAACGTCACAGCGGGGGTGGGGGGTGTGGGGTGTGCGTGTGTGACCCCTAGAGAGGGCGGGAGTTAATTAAGCAGGCATACCTGCACCTGGGCCAGCAGGCTGGGTTAACTCCTTCCGCCCCGGGAGCTGTCAGGCAGGAAGGTCCCTGGATTCCAGGCTGTCTTGCTCCCACAGGCAGACTCACCAATGCTGAGGGCACGGCCACTCTCACTCCTCTCCCCTCTCTCCAGCCCCCGCCGGCAGTTGCTGGTGGCTGCTTTGTTCTGAGGCCGAGTCCCCACTTTATCCCTTGTCCCAGCTCCAGCGGCCTGGCTGGGAGGTCCTGGGCTGAGGCCACAGCCCTTCTCACCCAGAGCCTGGCTCCCAACACCTCTGCTGACGTGGGTCTTGGTTTTGTGCTCTCAGTGGGCCTCACTCTCTGCCCCATGCAAGGCTGCAGCCGTGCCAAGACCCCAGCACAGGCTTGCCCGACTCTCCCAGACATTCCCAGCACGTTAAGGTTCAGGAGTCACTAGAAGCCCAGGAGGCTGTTCCCCAGCTTGAATCCTCTGCCTTCTGAGCCCCAGAGTACACAGCTGAGTTGGTTATGGCCCTGAACTTTGCAAGCCTCTTAAGCAGCATTTCAGCGGAGACCTGGAAGCTTTTGAAATATTAAAATCTTGTTAGCTCCCTGAGCTTTTCCAGGGCTTCAGAGTCCAGTGACTTCCTCTGGTTTCACAAGTCAAATGCAGGCCATGGCAGTTCGCCTCCCTCTGCAGGCTGAGCTGGGGCTGCGGGAGGATGCCTCTCCCCGTCTCTATCACCTGCCCTTAGCTCTTGGCCTGACACCCAGTGAGGACCTACAGGTCCTCTCCTCATCCACCCTCACCTCGTCTGTGGCACCCTGGCAGGGAGTCCTGGCAGCTGCGGCGGCCCCCACAGCGGGGGGAGCTCTGACCCCACTTCATTAGTGGGACCCAGCCCAGCCAGGGCTCTCTGTTGCCTGACTTGGGATTTCTGCCTGTGTCCACGAGTCACAGCAGGCAAGGCGTTCCAGTTACGTAGCGTTGTAGGGAGTCACCCCAAAACATAGTGGGTTAAGATACTGACATTTTATTCTCTCTCATGGCTTCTGTGGACAGAAATTTGGGATGCACCCAGCAGGAAGGGTCTAGCCTGGGACCTCAGATGGGCCAAACATGCCTAGAGCTGGAACGGTGGGGCTGAAGCCGCTTTTCTTGTAGCCTCTCCTCTCCCTGAAACTGGAGGAGGAGCCACGGAGGGTTGCTAAGTTCTCTTCATCCCAAGGGAGGAAATGAAAAAAATAGGGACCCACCATTGGTTCTCCCCATCGCTTCATAAAAGAATGGCTATGCCGGACGCAGTGGCTCCGGTTGTAACCCCAGTGCTCTAGGAGGCCAAGGCAGAAGGATCGCTTGAGCCCAGGCGCTTGAGACCAGCCAGGGCAATATAGAAAGACCCTGACTCTACAGAATATCTCAAAAATTAGCAGGGTGTAGTGGCATGCTTCTTTAGTCCCGCCTACTCTGGAGGCTGAGGTGGGAGGATCGCTGGAGCACGGGGGTTGAGGCTGCAGTGAGCTGTGATCATGCCACTGTGCCACTGCACTCCAGGCTGGGCAACAGAGTGAGGTCTTATCACTTAAGAACATGGATGTGGTTATACATCTGAGGGCAAAGGTCAGTTCTGTACAGTGGATGTATTTGCTTCAGAAAAAACTCGCCCCACAGATATTGTTCTCCTTCTGTTCCAGACCAGCAAAAACTTGATCCCAGAGGCACATCCCTGGCCCTGGACTCCCCTTTCACAGGGTTGGAGCAGGACTCCAAGGTCAAGGTTCCTAGCAGCATGGCCCAACCCTAGGCAGCTGCTGTATGCTTCCTCCTGCTGGCAGGACAGAGACCTCTGGCCAGTCAAGGCCATAGATTTCAATAGAAAATCCATCAAGAGCTGCTTTCCTGACTTGCAAAGTGCACACAGGCCCAGAGTCTGCTCCTGTGCCTCTGCTAGCCTGCGAGTCCAGAGGCACTCAGTGTCTTCCAGGATTCACTCTGTCTCCCAGGATCCCTTCCCTTAGAGCTGCCTTCTTAGAGTCCCCTGCTCTGAGTCACTGCCTGGCTCGTCACGGCTGTGGGAAGCCCATCCTTTCCCTTGGAGCTGAACACTTCTTGCCCTGTCATTGAATGACCCCATATTGTGGTGTGTCCTCTCATCTTCCATTTGCAGCAAAGCATTTCTTTTCTGCCTCCTCTTCCAAAAGGTCATTTAAAATCAGATCTCAGCTGTGGGACACAGACTTTGAGACATTTTGTTTTGGCGGCCTAGAAGCTTCCTTCTTGTTCTGTTCTGTTCCGACTAGGAGAGGTCATGTGCAGGTGCCTTGTGGGTGATGGACAGAGTTACGGCCAGCTCTGTGGCTCCCGAGTGCCTGGAATTCCATGGGAGGAATGGCGCAAGCTTGTTGTTAAAATGTGGTCGCTTGGCTGGAGTATTTATACCGCTGAAATGGGAAACAGCCCACGTGGTGTCTGAACCTACTTAGCAAGGGGGTTCAGCCATGGCTCTCACCGGAATGTCTAGGAGGCTTTTATGTCAAGGGCCTGGGCCCCCCACAAACTCATCAAATCGGAGCCCCTGGGACTGAGGCGGGGGAACGGTTGTGTTTAATTTCCCTGGTGATTTCCATGCACAGCCAAGGTTGAGACCAAGGTGAGGGCTCCTGTGTAGAGATGTTTGCCGCCGGAGACACGACTGATGGGCCAGCTCCACCTCAGGCCTCGCTGCTGCCCGCCCAAGGTAGGGCTGGGGCTGTTGAGAGGTAGGAGGAGACTTCTCCTTGATGGGAAAAAGCTGGTCTGTGTCCCAGACCAGCACCCGATTCCAAGGGCAGTTATTTACCCAGTTATTTAACTGAGCTCTTTATCTTCTTGGTCAATAAAAGGCACCACAAGCGCTCTGACATCAGGGAGGGGTGGCTGAGCACACCTTTCCCAGGAAGCACAAATATACCGTGTTTATGAAGGTGCTTGGCCACCTGGGCTGAGTCCCGGAGCGTCTGTCTGCCGGTGCAAATGTAGGTGTTTGGCTGAGAGATGGAAAGGCCTCGCCAAGGCTGCCACCTCAGACTGCCCAGGCTGAAACCATGGCCTTGTTTCTTTTAAACACGTGGACTCAGAAGGCAGGAGCTCAGCCCAAGGCCCTGGGGAGGGGGAGCTGGGCCGGGCTGCCACGGAGGGACGGGCTGTAGGTGCCCTGTCTCAGATGGCTTCACAAGGAAGCTCCAAGCCTGGGACTCCAGGGCCTGAGGAGAAGTGGGAATGGGGAGGGCGGAGGGCTCCATGGGGGTCAGGGCGGAGGACTGGGGTGGAGCAAGCCAGGAGCCCACTGTCTCAGGATGTCTTCATTCTTGATGGCAGCAGCCTTAAAAGCTGAGTGGAGCCAACTTCATTATCCTCTTTGAAATGATCTGACTGACGTGGGGCCTTGCGGGGGAAACTGAGGCCCAGCCACCACCGGCAGCCATGATGCTCCTGTAGCTCCCTTCCCTCAGTTTGCTCCCTGAAAGGACTATAGTAGCAACAACTGCAGGGTCGACCCTCATTCCCACGTCCTGGTCCTGGCCAAGGCCTTTGCTGGAGCCACCGTGCCCCACCTGGAGCTGTGCCACCCATCCATTTCCTGCAGCACCGATGGACCTCCTGGCCCCGGGGCCTTGGCCCACGTGTTCTCTCTCAGTCCTCACTGTTGCGGCGCTAACCATTCTGTTCCGTTTCATTTGGAATTGTTCTTCCAGTGTTTACAGTGTTCCTAGAAAGAGACTGTAAGTACCACCAGGCGAAAGGTCATTTGGAATCCTGTCCCGATTCCCACTTCAGGCAGCCTGGAGAGAGGAGACGCAAGTGAGACCTGGACCCAGAGGGACCTGAGTCCAAATCCTGCTCTGGTCCGTTAGCAGCCTGCGCCTCTTAGTCACCCACAGAGCGGATGCCCCCTCCATGCAGGAGAGGCTGCAGACCCTTCCCCAGATATTAGCCATTTCCTTGTCTTTCCAGGTATACTCCCCACCCCCACTTTTTAAAATTTTTTTTTTGAGACTAGGTCCTCAACCTTGGCTCACTGTAACCTCCACCTCCCAGGCTCAAGGGATCCTCCCATCGCAGCCTCCCAAGTAGCTGGGAATACAGGAGTATGCCACCACACACAGCGAATGTTTTTGCTGTTTTGCAAAGGTGAGGTCTCACTATGTTACCCAGGCTGGTCTAGAAGTCTTGGACTCAAGCAATCTGCCTGCCTCAGCCTCCCAAAGTGCTGGGATTACAGCATGAGCCACCACCCCTGGCCTCTGGGAACACTGTCCGTCGTCCTAACTGCTCAGTGTGAGTGAGCTTCAGCCAACTGAAGGCGAGTGAAACGAGGCATGTAGTTCCTGTGTCAAGAATGTTGTGATAGAAATAGCTGGGTCCCCTCTGAGCTCTGTGAGCTTTTGCCAGCTGAACACAGGGGAGATTCAGGCCCTCGTGGCTGGTGGACCCTGGGATGGAAGGAGCCTGGGTCTTTGTGTGGTCACTGCACAGATGACAGCTTCTGCTGGCCTGGACATCTGCCCTGACTGGGTGTGAGTGAGCAGGAAACCCCCCTTGTTGCTGAGCCGGTGTACACTTTGGGTCTATTTGTTACAGCAGCTAGAGTGATCTGAACTAATTCGCCACCTCGCAGCTTTGTTAGGAAGTGAAATGAAGTATGTGAAAGGCCTGGCATACTGCCTGGGAGACTTCTGTGTGGGGCCCTTAGAGATTTTAGTTTCTTTCCTAATTAAGATTAGTTGTTCCCAAGCACATAGGTAGATATGGCCTCAGAACTTTTTAATGACTCTGAATTGAAGGCTTAGCTTTAAATGATACTATTAGTTAATATAAATGAGGCACATAATCGTGTTTTATAATGAGCAGAAGCTTAGACTTTCTTAGGAATCCAGTCTTTAAGGTGCCACTGACAAAGCTGTATCAGTCAAAAACTCTGGGCTGCAAGCGACAGAAATCCATCTGAAACCAGCTTACGCGGCCGGGCACGGTGGCTCACACCTGTAATCCCAGCACTTTGGGAGGCCAAGTCAGGCAGGTCACTTGAGGCCAGGAGTTCAAGACCAGCTTGGTCAACATGGTAAAACCCCATTTCTATTAAAAATACAAAAATTAGCCGGATGTAGTGGCGGGTGCCTGTAATCCCAGCTACTCGGGAGGCTGAGGCAGCAGAATTGCTTAGACCCGGGAGGCAGAAGTTGCAGTGAGCTGAGGTTGCACCACTGCACTCCAGCCTGGGCAAGAGGATGTGTGAGACTCCGTCTCAAAAGCAAAGCAAAACAAAACAGCAAACTGAAAAAGAAACTGGCTGAAGCAAAACAAACGATTGATTGACAGGTAAGTCCACACATAGCGACGGGTAGGTTTGTGATGTGTCATCGGGTATGGCTGAATCCAGGCACTTAGATGGGGCTTCCTGAGCTCTCTCCCCACCTCTTGGCAGTTGTACTTTATTTTGCAAAAAGATTCTCATGTGAGGTGGGTAGGATGGTCCTGAGATGCCGCAGAGCCACACCCTCTCATTATACTAATACAACTGGCTAAGGACGGTGGCTTCAGATTTGACATGAAGTGGGTTTGTCAGCACTTCACCCCTGAGCTAGGCTCAATTGCCTGCCACCAGCACTGCTGGACAAACACAGGCCTCCCTGAGGGCAGGCAGCGAGCAGCCCAGACCCAGCCTGGCTCGAAAGGGAGGCAGGCTCAGGAGGGATGGAGCCGTGAGCTCAGACCCTTCTGGAAACGCCTATCAGAGGTGCTTCTTCTCCCTCTGCCCCTCATGTTTGTGTCTCAAAAAGAAATTCGGCTTTGAGTAACGCGTATCTGGCTGCAGACTGACTCCTGCCAGCAACAGCTACGAGACAGACTTACTGAAGCCTCCAGGTCCCCTCCTAAAAATCCACCAAAGAAATGCCTGCTTCTTCCTGTCCCTCCAGCTAGCTGGATGGAAAATGAAGTCTCGGGGAACAAGTGGAAGGAAGTGGGAATGTTCTAGGCTGTGGCCGTGCCGCTTGTGGAGATCATGAGGGCCATCCTCCACCTCCATGTGCCGTGTGCTCTGGAAGGGAGCCCTGGGGTAGATACAAAGAAGCTGATTTTGCTCAGACTGAGGAAGTGCTTTTTGGAAGTCAGGGCACCCAGCGCTGGAAGGGCTGCTCTGGAGGCGCCGAGGGCCCCATCAGCGGCCGTGGGAGTAGGTGTTGGAGATGTCAGGTGGAATCTGAATTTGTGTTCTTAGCGTGCTGGCAAGGCCACGTGCTCATCTGTCCAGAAGGGAGAATGCTGTCCTTACAGGGAGATCAGATGAGGGTAATTTGGATGGTGCTTTGCAAACAGCAACATGCTAATCAAAGATTACCATCCTCAGCCCGGGAAGCTGCCAGGGCTAAAGCCAACGGGAGCTTCAGGGTCAAGGTGGGGGTTCAGGGTCAAGGAGGGCAGGTGGAGTCAGGCCCAGAGGCTGCGCAGGACTGTGCTGGCTGGTGAGCACAAGGTGCCCATGGGGTGCTGTTGGCTGGAGCTCTGCAGGTTCCTACGGAATGTAGGGACTGGACCCTGGCCCTAAACAGAGCTCACATCCTAGTGGGGAGGAGAACAGAGATGGAGTAAGGACGTAATAATGAGTGAGCTGTGTCATGGGAGAGAAAAAACAACAAAAGGTCGGGTGTGGTGCCTCATGCCTGTAATCTCAGCACTTTGGGAGGCTGAGGTGGGGGGATCACGAAGTCAGGAGATTGAGACCATCCTGGCCAACATGGCGAAACCCCATCTCTACTGAAAATACAAAAAAATTTAGCTGGGCTTGGTGGTGCACGCCTGTAGTCCCAGCTATTTGGGAGGCTGAGACAGGAGAATCACTTGAACCCTGGAGGCAGAGGTTGCAGTGAGCTGAGATTGCACCACAGCACTCCAGCCTGGTGACAGAGCGAGACTCTGTCTAAAACACAACAATCACAAAACAAAACACAACAAAAAAGAAAACAAGGTGGTGGTAATTGGTGCTGTGGGAGGGAAAGTGGGACAGGCTGAAGACTGTTTATGTGCGTGTGTGTGTCAGTTGAGTATGAGTGGGTGAAATTGTGAATGTGTGATTGTGTGAGTGTGAGCCAATCGGTGTATATGTGTGAGAGTGGGTGTGAATGTGAGTGCGCATGTGTGAGTGTATGAGTATGAATGAGTGTGAGTGAATGAGTGTATGAGTGGGTGTATGTATATGTGAGTGTGAGCAGGTTCAACTGTTAAACATTTTGGGTCTGAGTGTGCATGAGTGTGGGTGAGTGTGTGTGTGCGCATGGGTCTATACGTGTGTGTGTGCATGAGTGTGGGTGTGTGCATGAGTGTATGTGGGTGAGTGTGAATGAGTGTGTGTGACTGCATGTGTGTGAGTGGATGAGTGTATGTGGGTGTGTGTGAGTGCATGAGTGTATGTGGGTGAGTGTGTGTGTGTGGATGAGTGCAGGTGAGTGTGTATGCATGAATGTATGCGGATCAGTGGGAGAGTGTGTGAGTGAATGTGCATGAGTGTGTGTTGGGGAGGGTGCAGTACTGCATACTCACAGGCCTCAAGGAGAAGCTGGGGTTTCAGTGGGAAGTGAGGACTGGAGGAGTGTTGGGGTGCAAAGCCTCGGTTGGAGCTGGTGTCCTGGGGAATATGGGAGCCCCACTTCCACTCTGGCCACCTCCTCTACCACAAGCTGAGCTCAAGAGCCTGGCAAGGGCAGTGGTGGGGCAGGAGCTGGGGGACGGGTGCCAAGGCCAAGCTATGGCAAGAGGAGGGATGTCTTTCCATGGTCTCCAGGGAACCTTCACATCCCTGTAGTGAGAGGGCCCTGCAAAGAGGCCGCTGCAGCTCTTGCCTGCGGGGGGCACCCGGAATTGGAGCCCCACATCCACCCTCACCCCTCAGCCCTCTCCCCAACTCCCAGCAATGAGGGAGCTGAGCACAGCCCAGGGGGCACCCACGGAGCCCCAGGTGGCCAGACGCCTGAAGGGGCCTGGCTTGCGCCATGGCTGTGGGTGGGAAGTAGTTTCCCAAAAAAGCAGGGCGCAGGGCTGAGGGGAGGGAAGGAACAGCCTGGGGAGTTGGGTGGGGAACTGGGACCAAGGCCACTGGGGCTTCTCCTGGATCCCCCGGCATCGTCCCCCTGCCCCGCTGGCCTGTGGCTTTGCAGCTGGGAAGACGCAAGACTCACGTGCCCAGTGTCCTCCCTGGGGCTGGAGAGAGGCTTGCCTTCCCCAGTGCTGGAGGATGGTCACCAGCAGGGGAGGAGGCCACACATTGGCCACAGCTTGGAAGGCTCCAGGTTCAAGGGGAAGCTGTCTCCCTGCTGGGTCATTGGGCCTCCCCATCGCTCCAGGTCACCAAAGGAAGTGATGGATTCTCCACCCAGCAGGGCCTGTGGTCCTGTTTTATCAAACTCTCTGGAGGCACAAATCCATGTGGGTGTCCTGCTGGCTGCTCCCCATCAGCTGGGCTCCGGCCAGACCCTCCCTACTTTCCTGGAGAGGTCCTGGGGGGAGGGCACGGGCTATAGAGCCAGGAGTTGGCCAAAGTCAGGCAGAGGAGGGTTCTAATCTCCCTGGGCTCTGGCTCTGGGTGGTTAACTTTGGGGGCCTTCACTGCCTTCTCTGAAAATGGGGAGCACAGATACCTCCTCCTAGGGCAGAGGTCCAATGCGACCATAAAGAAGGCGTTTGGCCCAGTGCCGGTTTGAGAAATTGCTCAGTAATTCCAAGCATCTGAGGATGTGGGCTGAGAACTCTGGATTCTGGTCCCAGCCCTGTCACTAACAAGCTGTGGGGTGGCCTGCAAGCCTTTACGTCTTGGGGACTGAGTTTCCTCATCTGCAACTGGGAGGTGCCACGCCAATTCCATGCAGCAAAACCTTCTGGAATGTCTCGGGATAGCAGGGGGGAAGGGCTTCCCGGGTAAACATGCGGTGTGACCAGGCATCTCAGCCGCCTGCCGGAGGGTTCCCAGGGGCACCTCACTAGCTTACCGCCCCCAGAAACGTCCTCCTCTTTTATCCCGGACCGCCCCTGAAAGGGTGGGAGGTGACGTCTGTCATGAGGCCCATGGCAGTGGCTTGTGGCTTCTGACGCATGCCCTGCAGTTTACAGGCAGATCCACAGCTGTTCTCTCCTCACCTTGCATCTTCCATGGTCTACACGTGCTGCACCCATCTCACCAATGGAAGACTGAGGTCTGGGGGTGTGGGTGAACGCGGGGTTGCGCGTGGGTGTGGGGGTGCGCGGTGCACGATGCTGAGTGCGGAGCCAGGGCTCGGCTAGGTCTCTGGCACGCGTCCTGTGTCCTGGACAGCTCTGGTGGGCGCCTACCACCCGGGACAGTGGAGAGAGCCCTCTCCCTCTCAAGGCGCCTTGCTCAAATGCTCAATTCCAGGGCCTAAAGCAAAAGTCCACTGCGGTTCCTATCACCTCCCAGCTGATTCATGGGGCTCCACCCAAACCGGGGATCAGCGTACTCCCTAAGGAACTGGGACTGGGAAGCGGGTAGAGGGGCCTGTTCCCAGTGGGCACCATCCCCTCCCTTCTGCGTCAGGCAGATTTTTCTCAGCCTGGCCTTTGCCAGCCCCAGGAGGTGGCACCCTTCCTGCTGTCCTCCCTCTTCTGCTCCAACCTCCTCAGGGCTCCCTGCAGCCCCAGCCACCTGTGCCTCCCCAGCTACCCAGAGGCCACAGGCAGGACCTCAGGAAAAGGCACCCATCTGTATAAGGACCTGTCTTCATCCCCACCCCCATTCTTTCCATTGAGGAGCCCATCTTCCGCCGACCCTCACCAGCCCTCACCACGAGGGGCCCATCTGCATCCATATGCAGAGCCCCAGGACCCCAAGGAAGTCAGCCAGATATCACCAGGGGCCGCCCCTCCTCCTTTCCAGCTATGTCCAGCTAACTTGTGGTCCCGATGGCACCAATGGACCTCAGAGGAATATTCTAGATCAGAGGGTGTTGGGGAGAGTAGGAGGGAGCCCCTCAATTCACAGCCAAGCCTGTTGAGGGTGTAATGGAGCCCAGGACCTGTCTGTTGTGGAAGTGGTTCCCAAACCCAGTGATGCTGAGAAGCCTCCGAGGGTTGTGTGAAGTTCACGGCTTCTTGGCTGCGCTCAGGTACAGGGGTGCCGTGGGTGTGGGTGAGTCATGCCCTGCTCTGGAATGGCTCCCCAGGGGCTCCGTTCTGGGAGCATCCTGGAAAAGTACAAAGCCATTACTTACAGGCCAGCGCGATGCCAGCATTCCTCACCACTGTTGTTGGTTGGGCTGCTGCGTACATTTCTGAAAATGCTTTCAGTGGGTGACATTCATCAAATCAAGGGCTTTCTAGTTTTATTCCCCCAATATATGGCCAATTCTCTTTGCAGAGCCCGTGGCCAGCCCTCCTGGGTCTGTACAGCTGGGTGGTTTGGTTGGAGAAGAGGCGATGTCTCTGAGCATCCGCAGAGGGAAAGGTGGCCACAGGGCTGGGGAACTTGCTGATGTGAAAGCAGGTCCTGCTATTTCCTCCCACTGTCGCCTTTTCTAAGAGTGGCAGGCAGGAAGGCCGGTGATGGGTGGGACTGGAAGGTCCTAGCCCTTTTGGTCTTGTGCACAGACGCTGGGGAAATGCCCCGGCCACCTCTTGCCTCCCCGCAGGCTGCTCCTGTAGCCTGGGCACCACGGCCCAGCATTGGCTGGGAGGAGTCAGAATGTGTGGGCAGCAGCTGCTGTGGCCTAGAATGCTGGCAACTGAAGGGGGCTCCGCTGTGGGCCAGCCACCTGCCAGCCACCTGTCTGCCACCTGCCAGCCACCTGCCTGCCACCTGCTAGCCACCTGCCTGCCACCTGCCTGCCCACAGCAGCAGAGGAGGGCTCAGCCCTGTGACCCTGCCCTGATGTACCATCCCTTTGCCACCTGTTAGAAGAAGAGTTGGCTAAGGAGGACGTGCTGGGGCCCACTCTGGGCTCTGAGGGCTAAGGAGGATGTGCTGGAGCCTGCTGGTACCCACTCTGGGCTCTGGGGAACAAGGAGGTCATTCTGGAGCCTGCCCTGGGCTCTGGGGACTAAGGAGCTCCCCCAGACTCTGGGGAGAAAGGAGGACCTGCTGGAGCCTGCCACAGCCCCCCTGGGCTCAAGGCACACTCCCTGAGGCTGCCACAGCAGTGCCGACCACAGAAAGCTCCTACTGTGTACTCAGCTTTACACAGCTGCCCCATTTACCCTTTAGAGGCAGAATTTGGTCTCCTCCCATTTTATGGGCAAGAATCTCCATTTTATGGGAAGTGTTTCCTTCCAAGGTCACCCTCCTGCTGTTGGTCAGAGCTGGGGTTCCATCCCGCCTCCACTCCACTCCACCTTGACATTGTGATGCCTGCTCTTCCTCTGGGCTCACTCTGGGCCAGGCTTCTCCCAGGACTGGCCCTGCCTTTCAGGACACACTGGGGGAGCCCTTGGCAGGACCTCCGGGATGTAGGAAATCCACTTGAGACTCAGCCTCACTCCTGACCTTGCAAGTCACTCCCTTCCTCTATAGGAAAGGCACGGGGAGGCTGAGATGTTCTCCAGGTCCCACCAGCCTCCACTTGAAGCTACAGGGCCTTCAGCTGTTCTGGGAGGGCAGGAGGCCAGTCCTTTAGAGGATGGTTCCTTCAGGGCAGCCCCCGAGTCACAGTGGCAGCAGTGCTCTAGCCTGGTGGACAGCACTGGGGGTTGGCAGAGCTGGTCAGCATGTCCCCTCTGATTTACTGGCGGCTCCTCGCTGGTGACCCCTGAGCCTTGCAAGGGGCACAGCCACACTTGGGAATCAGGTAAGGCGGTGAAGGCACCGTGAGGACTGTGCCCACTGCCCCTCCCAGAAGGGAAAGCCCAGGTAAGGCGGTGAAGGCGGTGAAGGCACCGTGAGGACTGTGCCCACTGCCCCTCCCGGAAGGGAAAGCCCTTTCTTCAGCCTCCGCCTTTGGATGAATACAGCATGAAAGAGGGGCTGTCGAATCTCAGGTGGTTGAGGTCACCTCATTCCAGCCCACTCTGCAGGTAAGAAACTGAGGTTCAGGGTGGGCTTGTGACTGCCCAGGGTCATGTGACACTGGCGGCAGAACCACCCAGCAGTCCTACTGTTTGGATGGGTCTCTACTGCTTGCGTGTATGTCTGAGGCTGGGTGAGCCATGGCGGTGTGTCTCTGGCCTGGGCCTCCCCGTCTCCTCCTTGCAGAGCCTCTGATTGGCACTGATGGTTTTGACAACATCCTGCGACCATGGGCTGCTACATCATTGGCCTTGATGTTTGTTTTGAGACAGGGTCTCACTCTGTCACCCAAGCTGGAGTGCAGTGGCACGATCGAAGCTCACTGCAGCCTCAGCCTCCTGAGCTCAAGGGATCCTCCCACCTCAGCCTCCAGACTAGCGGGGATTGTAGGGGCATGCTACTATGCCTAGCTAATTTTTAAATTGTACAGACGGAATTCTGTCATGTTGCCCAGGTTGGTCTCAAATTCCTGGACTCAAGTGATCCTCCCACCCAGACCTCCCAACGTGCTGGGATTACAGGCATGAGCCACTGCGCCCGGCTGACCTTGGGGTTTCTAGGGCAGCATTTGCCCCCCTTACTCGTCAGTCCTGAGCTGAGTGAGGCTGAGTGTCTGTGTTTGCTCACGGGCACTGTGGCAGCCCCTCCCCACAGGAATCTTGCAGAGGCGGGTCCAGGGCTGTGCTTGGGTCCTCTGAGCCCTGAAGCTGGGCAAGGCAGGGGTCCCAGGGTGGGCCCCACACCTAGGCTTTAGGGCCAGGTCTCTCTAGAGCCTACTCATCATGGGGGGAGCTGGTCGATGGGACATCTGGGTTCCCAAAATGAGCTGCCCTCTTTGATTGGTTCCCATAAAGTCTCTTCCTCCACACGCCCAGCTCTGTGCAGGGTCTTCAAGCTGCACAGGCAGCAGAGGGGCCTCCTTGGGGTCCCTCCAGAGGCTCCGTGCTGGCTGGGGTGGGGGCCCCCACCTCTGTAGGCTTCCATCCCTCTCCTACCTCAAGGTGCGCAGGCAGCATGTCCACACCTACTTCATTCTCTTTTAAATGGAAGGGAAAAAACAGCAAAGAAAAGTCCCAGGTACTCTAAAAGGCTTTCACAGGCTCCGAGCAATCAGGAGCCTGGGCTGCGGGCAGCGCTGAGTGCTGGGAGGTCACTCAGGGAGGCCAAGTCACGCGCAGAATTTTCCATTTCGCCCTCCTCCGATCACAGCATGTCCACGTGAGGGCCCCGGGGGGGCTTCACACTGCCCTCCCTGACAGTGCCAGGGTGTGCAGGCTTTGACCCCTCCCGAAAGGAGAAGCACCAGCACTGCCCGTCCTCGGGAACCCTTCGGGGCTTCTTTCCGATTTCTTCCACCCCTACTGTGTGTGCTGCCCCTGCTGGCAAGACCGGCCCCAGCACAGACGGGGTTGTCTGTAACTGCACTCAGGGTGCTGTTGGGGAGAAAGGCACCAGCACGCACACCTTAGCCCAGCCCAGAGGCATGGCCCTACTATGTGCTAGACCCCGGGGAAGTGCAGGGTTTCAGAGGGGCTTAGCATGGTCCCCCTTATGACCCTGGACTTTCATGGGGGCAATGGTCAGAAGGAGGCAGAGAGCCCTCTAGGAGTACCTTCCACCGGGTGCCCCTGGCCTCTTTCCCGATAGCCTCACAGCACAGGGTCTCAGCCTGCAGAAAGCTCGAAGGACCTGGCAGTGCTGGGCTGGGCTGAGAACAACACATGCTACATGGACCAACACCCACCAAACTCACACCCCACAAGTACCACCTGGTACACGCAGCTGCACCAGGTGCCTGGGGTCCTCTGCAGGCGTCTTAACTTCCCTGAACCTCCGAGTCCTTGTGGGTCGATCAAGGTCAGCCACATTGACCTCCCTGGGCAGTGCCATCCATCCAGGCGTGGCCCCAGAGGCAGGCCTAGCACGGAAGGGGCTGGAAAGGGCAGTGGCTGCCTTCACTCCCGCACAGTACGCATGCACATGCACACTAACAACCTACATCAGGGCGGCAGAGCGCTGAGCTGAGGGTCTGCAGGGAAGCACGGGCCTGGGCCAACATCTCCAGGTGGAAGGGGGTGAGGCTGAGGGCTGGGAGGACTGGGTGTGGGGGAGGGGTTGGTGCTGGAGAGAGGGGGCTTCGCAGTCCTGCCCTCCCACAGAGGAGCTGCTTGGGTAGCTGGCACTGTGCCACTTCGGGCCTTCCTCTTAGCCCGTCCCCGCTGGCCTGTCTCTCCCCTGAGCTGTCCTAGAGCGCCCACCCTCTTCTTGTGTCCAAGCCACTAGAATCAGACCTGGAAGGAGGAGGTTCTGTAAGGCAATGTTTGCAAAAAGACCAGCGGGGCCAGCGTAGAAGGTGCTTCTACCCTAACCCTAGTCCTGGCCCTTCCTGTGGGGAGCTCAGCCCTTCGGCCCTGCCTGTCGGTCACCTAGGCAAACAGTGGCAGTGTCTGCTGATTACTCTCCGCGTCTGGGTTCTGGGTAATGCCGGCTGTGGCCATGGGCTGGGGCTTTTGATTGTGGGAGCTGTGGCCGAAGGGAGGAAGCTCTGGTCTCCCTCTGAAGAGGTTTGTTGCAGCCCCTCGCCCCATGCTGGGTGCAGGGGAAGGACACTCCTGGGTTCCCTTGGATGCAGGGCACATGCTCCCAGGCCTGGGATTCAAGAAGGTGGCCTAGGCTGGGAGGAGTAGCCTGGAGCTTTGGGGCTTGGAGTGGTTCATCCTCATACCCACCTGGGGACAGGGCTCATGGGAGGTGGGGGGTGGGGAGCCTGGACTGTCCACTTCATGAAATGGGTGCTCCCAAAACTCCCCCTCCCTCGGCCAAACCACCGCCCCCAGCACCCCCCACCCCTTGCCGCATCCTTTCAGGTGGACTCCTCTTTGGCGCAGGGATTTTCATAAACCAGGTCAACCAAAGGCACTGCTGACTCAACCTTGTATTTCTAATAAATGCTCCGGTTCATGGGCAGCACTCACCAACACTGGATTGGCCCAGACCTGCTGCTGAACTCACGAATCACGGCTTTCCACCTGCCTCCATGCTGGGCCCATAGTGAGCCCGGATCAGAGAAAGATCCAGGGCCTGCCTGGTTTCCCAGTTGTTGAGCAGGGAGTTCCCTTGCCTGTGATGAAGGGTGTGCCCGACGCCGCGGCGTGCGGTCCGCCTCCCATTTCCCCTTCACTCTTGTCATGGAATCATGGAGCTGAGCTTCAGATTCTAACTGAATCTTGGCCTGGTTATCCAATCCCCTCTCTGTGCCTCAGTTTCCCCAATGAAAAGTGAGAAGGTTGCAGCAGACACCACTAAGCCCTCTGGTGGCCCTGGGCCCACATCTGGTGAACTCAGTGTCTTTCTGAAGGACACCCAGGCCCACGCCCCTAGCCGGATTCCATGTGGCCAGTCAGCTAGGCCCGGTCCTGACCAGATACAGAGACCCTCACTTTCAGCCTCCACCCTAAACCCAGATGCCCCTTCCCCAGAGCCGGGAACTGAGAGAGCTTGAAGCACCCTCTTGTTCCCTGTCTCTGCAGAGGTGGGCACGGGGAAAGGAGGTGACCCCAAGAAACTGCATCTGACCTTCGCTAAAATTAGGTTCCAAGCCCCAGGGACAATTGAAATGAGGATGAAATGAGAAAACAAATTGAGGGCATTGGTGAATGTTAAAAATACACGACTATATTAATGGAAGCGATGGAAATGAGGACTCCCATAAGCAAGCAAGGCACTCGTGTGGCCATATGATTTCCGATGCAGTATCACAGAACATCTGCTGCCTCCAGATCCCTCACGTTACAGAGACAGGAAGCTGAGGCCCGCAGGCAGTGGTGACGCCCAAGGTCTTTGCACGAGCAGTGCCAGAGCCCAGCCCATCAGGCGGGCACCAGCCCTCCCTCCAGGAGCTTCCTGTGGTCTAGGGAGTCAACACTTGGGGAGGTCCCCTTGGAGCCTGGGTGCACCCCTCACTGCTCCCTGAAGAAACTGGGCTCCATCGGGGGCTGGGAGGCTCCTCAGGGCCCCATGGGCTGTGACGAGCTGATACGAAGTGATGACAACAGTGAGCTTCTGGCAGTGCCTGGCATACAACAGGTGCCTAATAAACCTCAGTTATCTCCATGATTAATATTGATCAGTGGAGTGCAGTGACGTGAGAACAATATTTGCAGGAAATTATTTCTCCTCTGCAGACAGAGTAGGAAGAGAAATGCCAGGGCTGGCCCAGCCCCGGGAGGCCCCACACACTCTGGGAGCCCGTGTGTGGGCAAGCAGGGGTCTCCGTGGGGGACTTGCACGCACCTAGGACAGCCCCTTCCCCCACCCCAGCGGGAGTGATTACAGCCAGGCTGAGTCCCGAGCTCCAAGGAGAAACCCCCTGTGGCTCAGAAAACACAAGCAGCACTGGCCCTGCCAGGTGCCCTAGGGAGGCCATCCTCACTGGCCACTACACAGGAACTTGACCTCTTACCTCCACTGTGACCTGGGGAGAGGGGCTGACAAGAAGGGATGCTGGCCAGACACCTGCCCTGTGTCACTCCCACAGCAGAAATGGTGCCCGCTGGATGTTGGACTCCAGGTTGGGCGCTAGGGAGAGGCTGGAGAGAGACAGACCCGGGCTGGGAGTCGCAGCCTGGTGGGAAAGGCGAGCTCAGAGAGCCATGACCTGGCTTGACATGGTGGCTCACACCTGTAATCCCAGCACTTTGGGAGGCTGAGGCGGGCGGATCACAAGGTCAGGAGTTTGAGACCACCTTGGTCAATATGGTGAAACCCTTTCTCTACTGAAACTACAAAAAACAAACAAACATTTAGCCAGGCATGGTGGCTCATGCCTGTAATCCCAGCTACTCGGGAGGCTGATGCAGAGAATTGCTTGAACCTGGGAGGTGGAGGTTGCAGTGAGCCAAGATGTGCAATTGCACTCCAGTCTGGGCGACAGAGTGAGGCTCCGTCTCAAGAAAATAATGAGCCATGGCTTAAGGCAGAGCGGTGGGGCTGAAGGTGCTGGCACTCTGGTGTCCAGAGAGGGAGGCCATGCTAGGAGGGGAGGGTCCAAGGGCTTCTCAGAGGAGGTGGCCTAGGCCTGGCCACCCTGCCCATAAGGTGTGACCCTAGCAGTGAACCTGTGGCATAGGCAGGACAGAGGTCAGTGACCCATTAGGTTCAGAGAGGTCATGTGACTTCCACAGTGCCACACAGGCAGTAAGAAGGGAGCAGGGCTGGAGGGGAAGTGTACCCCAAGACACAGATGCCATGCCCCACTCTCCATCACTCCCCACGACCCACAGTCAGTCACCGGGGCGTGCCAGATCCATAGTGTCTCCCCCATGCCTCCCCTGTCCCTTCTCACTGCGATGCCAGCCTGAGGCCCCAAATGGCCTCCCCGCTTCCATGCTTGCCTCTCTACAAGCTATAATTCCTCCACCAGCCTGTGTGCTAGTTCAAAATCCTAAATTGTATTCCTCCTCTGCTTAAACTCTCCAGTGGCTTCAATCACAGCTAAAAGCCACACTTTTCATAGGGTCTTGCAAGTCGGGTCTGGTGGCCTCTGTCCCCTGCTCCTCCGTCACCCTCCCGGCTTCTTGTGCTCCCTGAATGCCCCAAAATTGCCTCCCGCCAGGCTCTGGCATGAGCCGTCCTCTCTGCAGAAGTCAGGTTTTTCCTGTGGCTCAGGCCTGAGCTTCATGTCACTGCTGCAAACAGGCTCTCCAGCTAGGAGGCAGAGTGCTGGGATGTGACGTTTGGGTGATGGTGGGGAACTGGGAGAAACACAGCTGTAGAAAAGAGATGTACGAGAAAGTTCCATGGGCCTGTCCCTACCTACGGAGGCTCCCCCAGCCGTACTGTCTCACACAACTGTAGTACAAGACCAAAGCCAAGCCACTCGCACTGCTGCGACCCACAGATGTTACTGGTCACACAAGCACTCCTATGTGTCCGCGTGTGTAGCTCCATGCGATTTTATCACACACGCAACCTTGCATACTCCCTGCCAGAATTAAAAGCTGCTCCGCTGTGCCACCCTGGGCCCCCTCAGCTTACGCCTTCACAGCTACACCCGTCCCTTCCTCGCCCAGCCCTAATCCCTGGCAAACACGAACCTGCTCCTCGTTGCCACGATCATGTCATTTCACGAGTGTTACATAAGTGGAACGGCGCAGTATGTATCTTCTCAAGCTTGGCTTTGTCTAGTCAGTTTCCTTCCCTTGCATTTCATCCAAGTTGTTGTGTATTAGTAGTTTGTTGCTTTTTACTGCTGAGCAGTATTCCATGGTATGGATGTGACATAGTTCGTTTAATCCTTCACTTGTTGAAGAATGTTGGAGAGTTCCCAGTTTGAGGCTACCGCAAGTAGATAACTTTTAACAAAATCCTGTAGGCTACTGTAGAGAGAATGGATTAGAAAGGAGCAAAAAATGGAAGCAGAGAGAAGTGTGCTTTTACTGTGGCCCAGGCGAAAACTGACGGTGGGCCGAACCAGGCTGCTATTGGACGAGGGAGAAGGAGCCACATTCAGGTCATGGTTTGCAGGTGATCAATAGGACCAGCTGATGCTCCTGAGGCAGCGGTGAAGAGGGAGAGGAACTCTCCACATTTGGCTTTGGGAATAAGGTGTGTGGGGGAGGGGACAGCAGTTGCTCTGTAGGAGACTTGTAGAAAAGCTTATTTTTTCCCTAGCGGGAGGGCACTTGAGTTTCATTTGGGCCTGGCAAGCCTGAGGCACCTGTCAGTGCTCTCATGGAGGTGGTTTTCTGAGAAAAGCCCAGGGCTGAGGTACAGATGAGAAAGGCTGGAGTCTGGGACCCAGCAGGGTCACTTGGGCGTCACGGGCAGAGCCATCAGCAGGAGGAGTCTGCATAACCAGGAGACGGAGAACACCAGGCAGCCAGAGGGGGCCGTGAGGTGGCTGCAGAGGTAAGAGAAGAACGTGTCTTAGAAGGAGGGCCACACTGAATGCCACTCAGAGGTCAGGGAGGATAATGGTGAAGAAGTGACCATTTGACTTGGTGGCAGGAAGTTGCTGGTGACCTTGTCCAGAACAGTTTTGGAGGATGGTGGGAGGAGCCTGGCTGAAGGGGTGGAGGAGAAAGCCTGGGTGAGGATGTTGGGCAGTAACTAAAGATGATGCTTTTAGAAAGTTCTGGGGAAGGGGCGGGGCTTAAGGGGTGCAGGCTAAGAGAGGGCCTTTGTTTCCCCTGATGGAGACAGCACCGCACCTGTGTGCACCAAAGGACCGACGCCAGAGCGAGAACAGGGCAGAGAGACCTGAGAAGTGGGTGTGCTGAGGCCCAGAACACAGCGGGCAGTCTGGCTTTGGCCGGGAGCGGGGACGTGGCGTCTGTGGTGACAGGAGGGGAGCAGTGAGCTCGGCCCCCATGCCTGAGGCCGGTAGCCTTGGAGGAGCGGCCGTAAGCGCCCCTGCAGGGATTGCTTCTTGCTCCTCAATGACGGGGCAGAGTCATCAGCTGGCGACATGTGGGAAGGTCAGCAGGGGCAGGTTTGGAGAGGAGGAGGTGTGACGTTATTTGAGGAGGGCGACAGCAAGTGCTCACGGATATTGAGCCTTGAAATTTGTGGCCATGACTTTGGTCTGTGACCATTTAGAGTGTTCTCTGTCTCCAGGAATGTTCATCTTCTCAGGTAGAGACACAGAGCTTTCACTGGTACGGGGGCGGGCCTGGGCCATGGAGTTTGACAAAGAGAGGAAGATTGAAGGAACCTGAGTGAGCTTGCAATGCAGGGACGACGAGGAGGAGCCGGGGAGTTTCCAGTGGGTAAAGAGGGAAGTACAGACATGTGGGTGACTGATAGTGTGGGGGGTCAATTGTCAGTAGTTGGGGGTCTAGGTGAGGTTCAAGAATTGATTAGTGGCCAGGCTCACACTTGTAATCCCAGCCCTTTGGGAGGCTGAGGAAAGGGATTACTTGAGCCCAGGAGCTTGAGACCAGCAGATCAGCCTGGACAACATAGTGAGACCCCATCTCTATGAAAAAAAATGCAAAATTTTAGCCTGGTGTGGTAGCATGCACCTGTAGTGCCAGCTACTTGTGAGGCTGAGGTGGGAGGATTGCTTGAGCCAGAAGGAGGAGGTTACAGTGAGCTAAGGTCACACCATTGCACTCGGCCTGGGCAACAGAGCAAGACTGCAGAGCGAGGTACCTAGGAAGGGCCCTCCCACGACCATTCTGATGGATTCTGGAAAAATTACAGCAAACATATTTCTTAATGTATTGCTGAATTCACAAGAGAGTTAAAAAATCTCCAAGCAACGTCTTCATGCCCCCTAAAAAGAACTGTTAAGATGAAACCTGAATAAAGGATTGTAAGCAAATGAGAAATGGGGAATTGCCAACTCAGCTCTGAGATTGGGAAACTAAGCTTTGGACTGACTGTAAGATTGAGAAGCTAACCTCGAGCCTTTGGCTGCGTGTGGTGGCTCACGCCTGTAATCCCAGCACTTTGGGAGGCTGAGGTGGGTGGATCACGACGTCTGGAGGTTGAGACCAGCCTGGCCAACATGGTGAAACCCCATCTCTACTAAAAATACAAAAAATAGCCGGGCGTGGTGGCAGGCACCTGTAGTCCCAGCTACTCGGGAGGCTCAGGCAGGAGAATCACTTAAACTCAGGAGGCAGAGATTGCAGGGAGCCGAGATCATGCCATAGCACTCCAGCCTGGTGACAGAGTGAGACTCTATCTCAAGAAAAAAAGAAAAAATAGAATAAAATCGAGACGTCTACATTGTTGTGAGACCTGTGATAGGGCTAAAGGAGTGTGAAGTGGTAGAATTGCCTAGTTCCCCAAAGAAACAAATGCAAACTCTCTCTGGAGGACAACATCCCTCATTTAGGCCCACAGGGTTTCTGCACATCAAAAGAAACAAACGTGAGCTCATCACAGATCGCCACAAGCATAAGGAAACAGGCCATCATACATCACAGAGCAGAAACAGCCACAGACGATTTAGTCTCCCAGAGATGTTAGATATCGAAATTGTCAGATACAAATTTGGAAACAGTTGGATGGAGTGGTTAGATAAAATGTTTAAAGAATAAAGAGTAGAATTCCAAAGAGGAACAACCAAAGCCTATTTGGTATGATCAAGCAGATCAGAAAAAGAGCTAAATGAAACATTTAGCACCAACAAATACAATCATTGAAATAAAAATTCTATTGGATGAGTTAAACAGAAAATTAAACATAGTTGAAGAGAAAATTAGTGACTTAGTAATATAGCTGAGGAAATTACCAGAACACAGAATAGAAAAACAAATAGTTAAAAACTATGAGAAAGAAATTAAAAGATATGGAGGACAGGATGAGAAGGTATATAATACATGCTACATGGAGTTCTATGAAGAGCAGATAGAGACACTGAAAGAGAGATAATGATAAAAATTTTCTGTATTGATGAAAAACAAAATCTAGAAATTCCCCTAACACAAAATTCTCAAGCAGAAGAAACAAAAAGAAATCCATACCTAGTTAATTCCTCATAAAACTTCATATCCCCAGTGACAAATAGAGAATGTAGATAGTATATATATAATTCTATTTATATATATTCTACATATATATGGTAGCCAGAGACAAAAAGCAGAAAAATCTAGAATGGAATAACAATTAGGCCAATAGCAAATTCCTTAACAGCAACAATAAAATTGCAAAATGATATCTTCAAAATTTCAAGAACAATGTTCAAGTACTTTTTGATGCTATTATAAATTGAATTTTATATTATAAAGGTATTTTCAGTTAAGGAACAGATGCTCAACTTCATTAGTAATTAAGAAAATTAAAATTGGATCACATTGAGATCCCATTTTACTCCCACTTACATTGGTAAAAGAAGTCTGACAATACCAGCTTACCAACTGTTAGGGTGAATATGGGTGCTATGGAAACCCTCACACACTATTGGTGAAAAGATGATACCCAAGGGCTTAATGTATTGGCCATCTGTATATTTTCTTTGGAGAAATGTCTATTCAAATCCTTTGCCCATGTTTTGCTTAAGTTTTTTAAAAAAATGATTGAGTTGTAACATTCTTTCATATGTTCTGAATAAAAAATCCCTTAGTAGATATAAGATTTGCAAATATTTTCTTTCATTCTGTGGGTTGTCTTTTCATTTCCTTGATGGTGTCTTTTGAAGCATAAGAAAGGTTCTTGAAAATTTTCATTAAGTCCAATTATCTTTTTATATAAGTCATTTGTGATTTTGGTATCATATCTAAGAAACTACCTTTCAAGGGGTCATGAAGATTTATGGCTATGTTTTCTTCTAAAAGTTTTATAGTTTTCACTGTTACATTTAGGTCTTTTCTCCATTTTCAGTTAATTTATATAGTGCAGGGCGGGGGTCCAAATTAATTTCTTTTGAATGTGCATATCTAGTTGCCTCAACACCATTTGTTGAAAAAAGAGTAACTATTTCCCCATTGAATTGTCTTGTTTCCATTGTCAAAAATCAGTTTACCATAAATGTAAGGGTTTATTTCTGGACTCTCAATTCTACTCCATGGGTCTATATGTCTGTGTCTTATGCTATGTTGTACCATGTTGTCTTGATTACTGTGGCTTTACAATTGGAACGTGCAATCCCTCCAACTTTCTTCCTTTTCATGATGTTTTTACTGTTCCAGGTCTCTTAGATGTAAATTTTATAGAATTGGCTTATCAATTTCTGCAAAAAAGATGAGATTTTGATAGGAATTGCATTTAATCTGTAGGTCAATTTGGAGAGTAACTGTCATCTTAACAAAATTAAGTTGTCTGATCTATGATCATGGGATAGTTTTTCATTTATTTAGGTCTTCCCTAATTTTTTTCAATAATGTTTTGTAGATGTCAGAGTATAAATCTTAATCTTCTTTCGTTAACTTTAGTCCTAAGTACTTTTTGATGCTATTATAAATTGAATTATTTTCTTGGTTTTTTGAATTGTTCATTGCTAGTGTATAGGAATATAATTTATTTTTGTACACTGATCTTGTGTCCTGCAATGTTGCTGAACTTGCTTATTAGTCTTACAGTTTTGTTGTTGTTTTGTCTTTGTGGGTTCCTCAAGATTCTGTATATAAGATCTTGTCACCTGTGAATAGAGGTAGTTTTTCAATTTGGATTCTTTTTATTTATTTAATTTATTAAATAAATTTTTTGGCCAAATCATCATCATAAAACCTTGCAGTACAGTGTTGAACAGTATTGCAGCAAGAAGGATGTATGCAAGTGCAGACATCCTTCTCTTGTTCTGGACCATTGGGAGGAAACATCCAGTCTTTCACTATTAAATATGACATTAGCCATGAATTTTTTATAGATGCTCTTTATGATATTGAGAAAGCTCCTGTCTCTTCCTGCTTTGTTAAGTGTTTTTTTTTTTATCATGAAAAGGTGTTCCATTTTGTCAGTTGTTCTGTGTCTATTGAGATGATCATTTGTTTTTTTGTCCTTTATTCTATTATTACAGTATATTACATTGAGTGACTTTCATATGTTGAACCAGCCTTGCATTCCTGAGATAAATATAACTTGGTCATGGTTAATTCTTTTTATTATATTTCTGGGTTCTATTTTTGTAGTATTTTGTGGAGGATTTTTATTGCATCAATATCCATAAGGGATGTTGGTCTATAGTTTTCTTGTAATATCTTTGTCTGGTTTTGATATCTGGATAATACTAGAACCTTATTGAATGAATTGGGAAGTATTCCTTTTTCTTCTAATTTTTGGAAGAGATTGTGAAGGATTAGCATTCATTCTTCTTTGGTGGCATTTACCAGTGAGGCCATCTGCACCTGGGTTTTTTCATTGTGGAAAGTTTTTAAATTACTAGTTCAATCAGTTCATTTGTTTTCATTTTATTCAGATTTTCCATTTCATCTTGAGTTGGTTTTAATAGTTTATGTATAGTAAGTTCTCCCCTATAAGTTCTGTGGTAAGAATGGTTTGTTTGCCATGTTTGCCCAGTGTTTGGCACATCATAGGGCTTCATCAATACTTATCGAATTTAATTGACAATGTAGGCCATCATCCTGAGGATTTCCTTTGCCTCTCTTTTATATTCAGTTCCCCATTTCCTGAATTCCATGTGTTCCTATTTCTTAATTTCTAGTTTGCTTTCTCGTTTTGAGGAACATATGTTTCAGTAGCTTCTTAAGGAAGGAATATGCAATATAGTCCTTACACATCTGAACTGTCTCTCTTGTACCTTCACACTGGTATTCATTCTAGTTTGGAAAACACTAGTTTCCTCCTCCTCCTCCTTCTCCTTCTCCTTCTGGATCTCACATCACCATAGGCTGTGAGTGCATTGGCATGATCATAGCTCATTGCAGTCTTGAAGTCCTTGGGCCCAAGTGGTCTTCTCATCTCACCCTCCCCATTATCTTGAGCTACAGGTGTGCACCACTATGCCAGGCAATTTTTTATTTTTATTATTTTTTTACTGGTGGAGTCTTGCTGTGTTTCCCAGGCTTGTCTTGAACTCCTAGCCTCAAGTAATCTCTCCTGCCTAGGCCTCCCAAAATGCTGAGATTACAGGTGTAAGCCACCATATTCAGGCTGATTGGTTGTCTAACCTTCTGAAATTCTTATTAATATGCTGAATCTCTTAGAATAATCTCTTTGCTTTTCTCTCCATTTCCCCCCGGTCATTTTGTTAATTTTTCAAGGACATTTCAGCTTCCAACTCTTTCTATTGAACTTTTCCTTTGTGATCATATTTTTAATTTTCAGGGGCCTTTCTTGTCTGTGGATTTTTAAAACAAGCACTGTGTTCCTACTTCATGATTGTAATATCTTCTCTATTCCTCTGAGGACACTGATTTGGTTTTTTTAAACTTCTACTCCTTGCAGAATTTACTCTCCCCACTCCACCTCCAAGTTTCCCCAAGCTGGTGTTTGTCTTTGATGTGAGAGCTTTTCTCAGATGTCTGGGAGCCTTGGCTTGACTCATGTGTACAATGGGACACCAGAGGCTGACTGGAAGCCCTGTGTGGGTGTGCGTGTGTGCATGTGTGTTGTATGTGTGTTGTGTGTGCCTGTGTTGTGTGTGCATGTGTGTATGCATGTGTTGTATGTACGTGCATGTTGTGTGTGTGGGCATGTATATGTGTGCATGTGTGGGCATATGTGTGTTGTACGTGTGTACATGTGTGTGCATGTGCCTGTGTGCATGTGTGTTGTGTGTGCACGTGTTGTGTGCATGTGTGTTGTGTGTGCATGCATGTGTGGATGTGTCTGTGTGTCTGTGTGTGCATGTATTGTGTGTGCATGTGTACATTTGCGTGGCATGTGTTGTGTGTGTGCATGTGCGTGTGTGTTGTGTGTGCATGTGTGTTGTGTGCGCATGTGTGCACACGTGTGCCTCTGTGTTGTGTGTGTCATGCATGTGTTGTGTATATGTGCCTGTGTGTGCATGTGTGCATTGTATATGCCTGTCTGTGTGCATGTGTGTGCTGATCTGTGTCACAGAAGGGTGATTAGGCGGCCTGGTGGCTTTTTGTCTGAGAGGTCTCTCAGAATGCCTTGTCTGCAGTTACTCCTCTTAGGGTGATTCTGTTTCTCTAGTAAAGGGTCCTCTCATCTCCTGCCCAGGGGATGTCTCTCCGGCTGCTGGGGTTCTAGGAGGGGCACCCCACAGCTCCCGTGGCACTTGCCTAGACCATTCCACTCCATCCCCCACCTCCTACTGTGCCTGGAGTTCCCAGTTCCAGAGCTTTTCAAGCTCGCCAGTGGACAGAGCTCCTGCCTGTCCTATGGCACTGGCAGCACTGGGAGAGGGGCAGGAGGGAGCCCTTGGTGTTCATGGTTGTCTGGGGAACCTAACCACCCTACATTTCAATTGTCATCCAATGTCCTTGCTTGTTTTCTGCCCTTGCCTCTCTGCTGCCTTCTGTGGGAACCGGTTGCTTTCAAGTTCACCCTTGTTAACTTCCTTTTCTGTTATTTTAATAGCGTTCCCTGGAGGAGGAAGTAAACAGATGTGTTTAACTGGACGTTCCCTGGGTGATTTTTCTGTCGCTAAAGTTAGCATGCGCCGACCCACAGTGTCAAATCTGAGCTCTCCCAGCAGGACAGGACTCCTGACTCGCTCTATGCTCTGGGATTCCCAGGGGCACTCAGTTTCTTCTTCAAGCCTCCAGCCTTTTGCTCACACCATTCCCCTTCCCCTTCCCCAAAACACCCTTCTCAGCTGAGACCCAGTGAAAGTGGAGAGTTGCGGGACTGTCCCCAGGCTCCTGCAGTCGCAGCATTGAACAGGACCTGTTCCTGGAGGGCAGGAAGGAGCACCAGCTTTAACCCACAGGGGAGTCTGCACACGCCGGCTGACCGGCTGACCGGCTGACCGAGCAAAACTTCTCAGCAGCTCCTCCTTCTGAGGAGCCCGAGGGCTGGCTGTGCTTGTGGCCCGTGGAGCCTGCGTGTCCTAGAGACTGCGCCTCTGTCACATACTTTCCCTGTTTATTTCCCTGCAGCTGTCCCCTTACTTGAAGGCTCAAACTCGAATGTTCATGGTAGTCACTGGGCAGTCCAGGCCCAGCCCAAGAATTCCAGCCAGGGTGGAAGGTCGGGCAGGACTCAAGGCTCACGAGGTGATTCTGGGGCAAGAGGCCCTTGAGCTGGGTCCTCCATGTCTCCAGAGGGTGGGGAAGAGGCTGTGGGTGCTTGGGACCCAGGAGTCAAGGGAAAGAGGGCCCCGAGGCAAGTGTGGTGGCTGCTCCCTGGAAATGGGGGCCTCAGGGAATGCGGCCAGCTTTGGCAACTTCTCCATCCAGGAAGAGCTCCTGTCCTCCCGACTGTCTGGAGACCAGGGTGGGCCCTGGGAGAGAACAGGGTGTTGAGAAACCCCCTCAAAGGTCTTGCCCCCAAAACAGCCTCCCATGTTCTGCTGGCCGGGGGAGGGAGGGGCTGACTGGTGGGGCTGGGGGTGATTGACTTCTGGCTTGAGACATTGCTACCAGGGCCTTCATAAGACTCTGGTCTACAGCCTTTCATCAGGCACATCTGGGGTCCCACATTCTGATGCGCTGAGGACATCAGCCTCCTGTGATTCCCCCGGAGGCTGGAGTGGCCCAACTCAGGACACTGCATTCCTGGCGAGCTTGCCCTGAGCCAGGCCTGGTGGGGAAGTTCAGATCCTCCCAGCACCGTGTCACTAGGGATTAGGGGAGAGGCAGGGAGACAGAGCCCAGGGCAGGCTGCGCAGGTCGGTGGCCAGATGAAACAGAGGACACCCGGGCAGATCTGAGTTTCAGATAAACACCAAATGAGTTGTTAGTATCTGTCCCCAAAAGGGCATGGCATCCTATATTTTCATGTGCTCAATCTGGCAACCCTGCATGTAGCACTCTGGTGCTGAGATCTAAATTTCCCCAGAGCCTGGCCCAGGGCCGGCTTGTCCAGAGGCAGCTGGAGGGCTCCAGCTTCATCAGCCTTGCTGGGGCTGGGTGCTTAGCTGCTGAGTCACAGGTGCAGGGCGGGGGCGACCTCCTGGGCCTCATCCGTCTGAAGCCTGGGAGGATATGGGCTCGGAGCATCAGCTCATCCTGAGGGAACAGTGAGTTGTTTTGGCAAATGATGATGATACCCTGGGACGCCCTGGGATACCCTAAGATTTCTGGGATATCCTGGGATTGCTGGCTGCTGTTAGTGACGATATCAGGAGTGCTCTCTGTGCACCATCTCCGGGGGGGTCCTGGGAGCAGACTCTCCTTATTGCAGATAGGGACTCGGAGGCCCAGGGAGTGTGGCAGGAAGACTGGCTAGAGGGACTCAGAGCCGGGGCTGTTGGAGCCTCAGCCCTGAGCAGGAGCTGGGTGGACTGGCCCCTCCCTCTGGTCACAGCTACAGAGTCTAGAGCCTGACTCACTGGAGAGTCGCTTGCTGTGTGTAGGGCTCTGGGGTCAGCCTTTGCCTCCAGATCCCCCCTTACTGTCAACCCACTTTATTGATGAGAAAACAGAGGTCAAAGTTGTTAGGTAAGTGCTTGAGGGGGCCACGCTGGGAAGCAGAAGAACCGGGCTTCAAGTCCAGGGCTACTGGCGCTGGGTCCAGTTCTCCCCGGGGTCCTCTGTCCCCAGTGCCTTTGGGGACAACGCCATGGCTGGCTGGCAGAGAGCCCTCTTCTGCAGTGGATGCAGGAGGAGGTTATGCGGTTAAAGAGTCTAACTGGAGAGGGACCCACCCTGCAGAGCCACCCGACCCCTCTGGGCTCCTGGGCAGCAATCCGGCTGGGAAGGAGGGGTGTCCTTGGACACTGAGGCTGGTTCCTGGTGTGCAGGGAGCAGGGTCGGGTTGTGCTACCGGGAGGGACAGACGCTTCCTCATGCAGTGTGACACGGTTCACTCCTCAGGGCAAAAAATGGACTATTGCCTTAGCCGGGTGAGCTTGCTCTGTGGCCACCTCTGCCACAGCCGGTCAAGCTCCCCAGGAGGGAGGTCACGCTGGAGCCTGGGTGCCCCCCAGCACCCACACGTGGCCCAGGGCCACATCTTCTTTGAAGCCAGCCCAGCTAGGGCGGAGCACTTCTAGCCAAAGCCTGAAGCTGCCAGTTTGCCTAAAAACAGAATTGTCAGAATCATTCCCCTCAGGGAGGGACGGAGCTCCCCAAGGGAGGGGTGGAGAGTGCCCAATGGGGGCGGGGGGTCAGAACATGAGTGTTAGGAGGGGCAGCCTGCTGAAGCGAGGGCACACCCAGCTCAATCCTTTCTTCCGCTGACCCCGGTGTGCGGGGCCTCCTTCCCACGGCCTTGGACGGGTGGGGACAGGAGTGGGCAGTGTTGGTAGTGCCCCACACCCCCTGCTCTTGCCGCTGGAGTGGCTCTGCTGGCAAGGAAGGAACTTGGGCAGCAGGAGCCCAGCCTGCAGGCACGCAGACACCAGGAGAAGCCAGGGGAGGGTGGGTGTGGGAGCAGCGCTACCTAGGCATGGTGCTTGAAGCTGGGGCAGGGCCAGAGCCAGGTCCTGGGTGCCAGCATTGGGGTCTACATCTGCAGTGTCAACCTGAGAATTCGGGGGTGGGGCAGAGATCAAGGTGGACGGGGCACAGGTGGGTCCAAGGTGCAGGGGACCCGGGGGAAAGAAGCTGGGTGAGATTTGAGCAATGGACGCAGCCATCAGCTGCAGCCTTGTGGGTTTCCAGGTGAGCCTGGCAGGTGCCAGGGGCCTGGGGGAGGGGCAGGCTGGACAGCCCAGGCCTCTGCCCCTTCTGCCTCCTCACTCCCTGTCCCCCTTGCAGGGCATCTGCTGACCTTGTCCCTGCAGGGTCTGTGCTGACTGGGACCAAGGGGCAGCTGCCTGATGTGTGGCCGCGGCTACAGGGGTGGCCTTCTGAGACCCTCCACTGCTGGCCTGGTGGCTCCCACGGGCAGTGTGTTTGCAGCAGCTCTGCACCCGGCGTGCTCCAGTGCAGGGGTCAATAAATCTCTGCCTTCCGAGGCTAGGCGTCCACAGCTCTGGGCCCACTACAGCCACTGCTTGGGCCATTGCCAGGAAAGGAACGTGGTTAAGACATCCTAATCTGTGAAAAGTGAGAATGCTTGCTCCCAGGGGCACGGAGGGGAACGGCTGCAGGATATGCCTCCTTCATGCGGCACCCCCTGACCAGCGTGTGCGGAATGCACCAGGCCGTGCCTCTCCCTGCTCCCACGCTCTCCTCGCAGGGACAGTTCTTCCTAGCGTTCTGCTCTTATCTCGTGCAGCATTTGACCAGGATGAACCAAGCCACACCACAGGTTAAGGAGTGACCTGGACTCCGCAGCTGAGGTCACCACCCTGCCATCTCGTCCACCTATCTGCCCTCCCACCACAGTCACCATCCCCATTGTTGTCACCGATATCTCTGCCATCTTGCATTTGTGATGTCCTGTATTTGGTGGGCATGGCTACGCCCTGACCTGAGGCTGCCCTGAGCTAGGAAGACAGTCATGACCATGGCTTCTGTATGAGGGAGTCCCACCTCTCCATCCGCTGACCACCTTCCAGTAGCAGGAAGACCTGGGCAGGGAGGTTTTCACAAAGGACATTTGCAAAGTGCAAAGCACACAGGACATGGGCCATCTGTCTAACATGCGTCTGTGAGATCCAGCGCTATTAAATGGGACTGAATAAAATGTATTTCTTCATGCAACAAATACTTGCTCAGTGTCTACTGTATATGTGTCCTGGGGATAACTAAAGCAGCCAGTCATCTCGATTTGCCTGGCACTGAGGAATTCCCTGGGATGCTAGACTCAGTATGCAAGACTTTAGTCTTCAAGCCCCAGGCAAAGTGGGACGGTTGGTCACCCTAGGTGAAGCCAGGGTCTCTGTCCTCGTGGAGTTCATGTGACAGGAAGAAAGTAACCCTGGCCATCTGCCACTAGACCCCTCTGTCTGCGTCCCCAGAGCCTCCCTTTTATTTTTTTTTTTTTTTTTTTTTTTTTTTTTGAGATAGATTTCTCACTGTGTCGTCCAGGCTGGAGTGTAGTGGTGCAATCTTGGCTTGATGCAACCTACGCTTCTTGGGTTCAAGCGATTCTCCTGGCTCAGCTTTCCAAGTAGCTGGGATTACAGGCACCTGCCACGACACCCGGCTAATTCTAATTTTTATTAGAGACAGCGTTTCATCATGTTGGCCAAGCTGGTCTCATACTTCTGACAGGTGATGCACCCGCCTTGGCCTCCCAAAGCGTAGGGATTACAGGCGTGAGCCACCGCGCCTGGCCAAGCCTCCCTTTTACATATAAGTGTTGAGAGGAAGTTGTCCCCACCTGCTCCTGGGACTTCGCCAGCCCTGTGGCCTGGTGGGAGGGGGCGGTGGGTGTTCCTAATATCAGTGCACTGTATTAGTGCCAGAGAGAAAGAGGATCAGCTCCTGGGTGAATCAGGAATTGCTATTTCTTTCCTTTTCTTTTTTTTTTTTTTGAGACAAAGTTTTGCTCTATTGCCCAGGCTGGAGTGCAATGGCGCGATCTCAGCTCACCACAACCTCTCTCTCCCGGGTTCAAGTGATTCTCCTGCCTCAGCCTCCCAAGTAGCTGGGATTACAGGCATGCGCCACTACGCCTGGCTAATTTTGTATGTTTAGTAGAGATGGGGTTTCTCCATGTTGGTCAGACTGGTCTGGAACTCCTGACCTCAGGTGATCCGCCCGCCTTGGCCTCCCAAAGTGCTGGGATTACAGGCGTGAGCCACTGCGCCTGGTCAGTAATTCCTATTTCTTAAACTGCAACAAGCAAGCCTGTGTCCGTTGCCACTTGAGCCTAGATGTGCTCTCTCCAAAGTCACATAAACCTGTGACCCAAAGCAAACTCATAGGGCACTGTGTTCCCAGCTAAAATGCTTTCAGAAACTGCCCAGTGTAATCAGAGCTCATGCTACATAGGGATACCTTGTGTAGAGTGAGGTCTCGGAGTCCAGGTGCCTGCGCATGGAAGTATGTATGGTGAACTCTGGGGATCTTGAGGCCTGTGCACTATTTTCTGTCTAGAGAGTGAAACAGAACAGCCATTGCTAGTGCTGGGGGCTCCTGTGCTCCAGGCCTGCCTGTGTATATGGGCAGCTGCTTTACAAGATGCCTTCTCAGACCCTGGCAGCTGTGTCCCATGAAGGAGGCATTATGAGCGTTATCTTGTAGATGAAACAGACACAGTGTGCTTAAGCCTTTACCCAAAATGACAGAATGGGCAATGAGGGAGCCAGGATTTGAACCAGCTGTTTCTGAGTCCAGAGGGCCTTCTCACCTGAAGCTGTTCTTATATCTTGGAGCCTGGCGCTGGCTAGAGGGATCCCTAGAAGGTGATGGAGGAGCCAGGACCTCCCAGAGTCAGCCACCTCCACCCACCTCAGTTTACCAATCCCAGGGAAACTTGCGCTCAAGACATGTATGGGGAAAACCAATGTGAGCCTTCAGAGCTGCAGGGCACGGTCACTCTGGGAGGATGACTAATGCCCATCCTTTTAGAGCACACTTTGACCGCCTGGCACCCAGGGGTGGGGTGAACAGTACTGAGAGGGGTGCCATTAAAACAGTTATTGCTCTATTAAATTTCTCTAGGAACAAAGAGCATCCCTCCGCCAGAGAGACCTGCAATTACAGCTGAGCAAATGATTGCCTTTTAAACAATTCTCCATTTCTGCAACGCCCTGGGTAATGCGTTCCCACGTGGGAAATCAAACCCGCCTGGCTTCCATTTCCTGGGCTCCCAGCCTTCTCTTTCTGTGATTCTGGTTCCTTTTGCCATTTTCACCATCCCCCAATTGCCTTTACACGTTTCTGTTGATTTTGTAGTAAAGTCTTGATGAGCTGCACTGCACAGAGAATGCAGGCTTTGGGTGAGTATATGGATGGAGGCCTCAGGCCCAGGTCTCCTGATTCCCATTCTAGTCCAGTTTGCTTTCTGTGATGCCCTATCCATATACTATGTCCTGGATTTTGCTAGAAAATGCTCGTTAATCACCAATGTCAGGGTCCTGTGAGTTTTCTGGTGAAATCAGGCAACACTGGACAAACCTTTTGGTGACAGCAGTTACTGTGGAAATTTACAAACATTCCTTCAGCACAAGCCCTGGGCCAGGCACTGTTGTGCTTTGGAGAAACATGGATGAATTAGACTACGTCATTGCCCTTGAGAAGCTCAGGTTATAGGAAGAAAAGAAACGTCTTTGCTGGGCACAGTGCTTACACCTGTAATCCCAGCATTTGGGAGGCTGAGGCGGACAGATCGCCTGAAGTCAGGAGTTCAAGACCAGCCTGGCCAACATGGTGAAACTCCATCTCTACTAAAAATACAAAAATTAGCTGGGCGTGGTGATGCGTGCCTGTAACTTCAACTACTGGAGAAGCTGAGGCATAAGAATCACTTGAACCCAGGAGACAGAGGTTGCAGTGAGCTGAGATCACACCATTGCAACATAGCAAGACTCTGTCAAAAAAAAAAAAAAAAAGAAAGGAAGTAAGGAAGGGAGAGAGCGAAAGAGGAAGGAAGAAAGAAAGAGAGAAAAAGAGAAGGAAAGAAAGGAAGAAAGAAAGGAAGGTAGGTCTTCAGACCCAGGAGGCTTTCAGTTGCATATGGAAGAAATCAAGATAAAAAAGGAGGTGCAGTCTTTCTTGCATGATTGGGAGACCAGGGGCTGGATCCAGGCCTTATGCTATGTTTTCTGGGCTCTCTTGAGTGCCTCCCTTTGTGAGTTCTGCCTGTCTCTGCTGTTCTTTGTGTGTCTGCTTCATTCTCTCCAGCTTCAGACATGCTCTAGACTTAGAGGAAAAGAAGCTCCTTCCAGCATGAAGCCAAACCAAGGGCAAAAACAACCCTGCCTGTCTTCATTCATTTACTGTTGTTTATAACAAAGTATCTGAAACTGGATAATTTCCAAAGAAAAGAAATGTATTTTTTACTGTTATGGAGGCTGGAAAGTCCAAGGTCAAGGGGCTGCATCTGGCAAGCGCCTTCGTGCTGTGGGAACTCTCTGCAGTGTCCCGAGGCGGTGCCGGGCATCACATGGTGATGGGGCCGAGTGTGCTCACTCAGGCCTCTCTTCCTCTTCTTATAAAGCCACCAGTTCCCATCCCACGATAGCCCACTAATCCATCAATCCATGAGTGGATTAGTCCATTCATAACCCAATTGCTTCTAAAAAGCCCCACCTCACAATATTGTCACAGTGGGGATGAAATTTCAGTGTGAGTTCTAGGAAGGACAAATATTCAAACCACAGCACTCCCTTTCTGCAGACATATGTCCAAGAATGTGTCCAAGAAATCTCATGACAGAATTATTGTGCCTGTTAGCTTTTGCTCCCAAGCAAACCTCTACAATTTAGCATCTTTTTTTTTTTTCTCTTGAGACAGAGTCTCACTCTGTAACCCAGGCTGGAGTGCAATGGCACCATCTCGGCTCACTACAACCTCCACCTCCCAGGTTCAAGCTATTCTCCTGCCTCAGCCTCCCCAGTAGCCAGGATTCCACACATGCACCACTGTGCCTGGCTAACTTTTGTATTTTTAGTAGAAATGGGGTTTCACTATGTTGGCCAGACTGGTCTTACACTCCCAACCTCAGATGATCTGCCTGACTTGGCCTCCCAAAATGCTGGCATGACAGGCATGAGGCACCGCACCCGGCCAATTCAGTGTCTTAAAGGTTGTCTGGGGATCAGTGATCCAGGCTGGGCTCAGCTGGTCTGTCTTTTCGGTCTTTGTATTCAGCTGGACTTTGCTCCTTTCTGAAGATTAGGCCTGATCCTTATGTGTGAACTTTGGGATTCAGACTGAGAGAAAGTGGCTACCTAGAGAAGCACAGAAACCAGCTAGAAGACTGGAGATACTGAGACCAGAACTAGTAAAGTAGGGGTGCAGAGAGGGGGTGAATCAAGAGCCAGCTGGCATGACTATGGACAAGGCTTGGTTTCTGAGAAGGGATGATGAAGGAGAAGGAAGAGTCCAGAGTGATGCCCAGGTACACTAGAACAGGTCTGTTAGCTGCTGTAACAGATGAATTCAATGTGTCTCAGTAGCTCACACGACAAAAGCTTGTTTCTTGCTCATGCAGTTGTTCAAGTTGGGTGTCCCTGGTGAAGCAGCTCTCTTGGGCAGCTGTATTCCAGGCGATGACTCAGGGACCCAGGCTGTTTCCACCTGTTGGAAGTCTTTTCAACACGTGGCTCCCCAGGGCCACTTACCCTGGAGGTTGTCTCCCTTTCAGCCACTAGAAGGAAAAGGGGGTGTGGAGGAATAGAGGGAAAAGGTTTTTATGGGGCCGGCTTAGAAGGGTGATAAATCGCTTCTGTCTAAATTTCTGGGGTTCCATCTTGGTCTCCTGGCCAGTCCCAAGTGCGTGTCCAGGAAGCAGAGGAGATGGCTTTGGAAGTCAGCTTCCAGACTGTGCCACGCCAGGCTTTGGCTTGGAGGAACCAAAGCAGGAAAGGTTGAAGAAGAATGAAGTTTGTGGAGGTGATGAGTTCTGAGAGTCTCGGACCTGAGGGACGTCTAAGTGAATATCTAAGTGAATGCATTGGGAGACAGTTGAGGCCATGGAAGTGCAAAGAGCAGAGGTCAAAAAACCGCAGGGAACCCCCTATCAAGGCCCTGAACAGGGGCAGGGGAGCTTACCCAGGAGCCTGAGAATGTAAGACCAGGAAATGTGAACGTGGTTCTGGGGGTAATGGGGAGCCATGAAGATTTGTGAGCAGAGGAGTGACCTAAGCAGAACGCTCTTAAAGGAAGACTCCCCTCTGGGTTCACCGTGGGAGTGAGACGCCTCGGGTGGAGGCTTGGGGCCAGGTGACATGAATGTTCTCTGAGCCCGTGACACAGGATGTTGGGTCTTGGCTTTTTAAATCTTGTGTGGAAGCTTTTCCCTTGCCTTGAAGCTATTTTTGCTTCTTGATTAAAGCCAAATCCACTGAAAGGATTCTTGCTAAGTGAAAGCTTCAGACATGAGAAGGTGGGGAGGGCAGTATTGGTCTAGACTCCAGTTAATCAAGGTTTTCTCTTCTACATGTCTTCACAGTTCTGTAAAATATGTGACTTCTGATAGTGCAGCCCTCTGTGAGAGCAGAGAAAAAAAGATTTTTAGAAGTCAGGAAATTAATTTTCTTTCTAATTGAGGCCTAACCTTTTTTTTTTTATTCCCTCATTTATTCTCTGCTTCCTTTATTCCACTCTAATTCTCCTTACAAAATCTTTGAAAAGCCACACTCCCCCTTCCTAAATTTGGACTTCGTGTTCTCTCTCGTTGGCCTTGTCTGGGTCTCTCCAAGGCTACCAAAGGCTCTGCTAGACCTGGGGAAGGTCGGCCTTGAGAAGGCCTGACTCAAAGCCAGCCAGTGGCCAGTGGAGAGCCTGCAGCGCGCAGGTGTAGCTGGAAAGGCTGGTGTGATTAAGGCTGAGCTGGCCCTAAGTTTTGGAGGATTTGGGAGAAAAAAAGACTTGAGCTCCCAACAATGATGGGATTTCTACAGTCTGCCGGGGGGCGGGGGACCTGCAGGCGTGGGATCCGCCCTGGACAGAGGTCTCTTGGGTTAGAGCTCTTCCGTTTTCACTGCAACCAGATTCTGAAGCCTGCCAGTTGTCAGATGCCTGCCAGGGTCGGGGGCAGAAGGAGGGTCATACCCTTGAACGAATGGGGCTTTGAGTTTCCCAGGCCACCCAGCACCACTGGTTCCACAGGCACACGAGGCACTCACCTTGACTGGGGAGCCTGTGACATTGCCCGCGCCGGCCCCTGCCTTCCACCTGCACATTCCTGAGCGTGGCAAAGCGTCCCTCATGGGGCCGTGTGGGGTGTGGTAAATCTTGGCTTCTCAGACCTAAGGGTCATTTCTCCCGTGGATGGTGTATCTGTTTCCTGTGGCTGCTGTGACAAAATGCCACACATCTGATGGCTTCAAACAGTGTGTTTATTCTCCTACAGTTGTCGGGGTCAGAGGCTGAAATCTGTTTCATGCAGCTCAAACTGTGGTGTGGTGGGCTCTGGAAAAGAACGGCTTCCTTGCCTTGCCCAGTTTCTGGGCTGCATTCCTGGCGTCGCATCTCATGGCTCACAGGTCCTCCCTCCACGGGACTCCAAGGCCAGCGGCCCAGCAGCTTGCAATCTCATGTCTTCACAGCACCCTTTCCTCTTTTTGCGCCCTCTGCCCTGTCTCAGAGGACACTTGCTGAGATGCTTTGGGCCAACCTGATGATCCAAGATGATGTCCCTGTCTCGAGACTCTGAATGTCTCCCACCTTTCCTTGTACCATGGAACACTCCCAAATTCCAGGGGTTAGGACACAGACATCTTTGGGACCATTATTCAGCCAACCACAGGTAGATGGGGGACCTGGGCTGCACAAAGGCCCCGTAGGCCAGGAAGTCCAGAGTCCCTCCCTGTGACAAGAATGCCCCTCCCTGCTCCCTTCCCCGCCATGCTGACTCCCCAGGCAGCTTGTGGCCTCCCCAGGGACTCCACTCTGTTCCTCCCAGTCCTTGCAGATCTGATGCTGGAGAGGCCTTCACAAGGATGGCCCTTCTCACCTGAGGGCACTGTGAGGCTCATGGGGCAGGGGGCGGGGTTTGCTCAAAGCTTTAGCTCCCTCGGTGACAGGCCAGACCTTGAACCCAGGACCCATGCTTGTAGTCTGAAGCTCGGCCTCCACACTACCACATTCTGTGACTCTAAGTCCTGATGCAGGGCTTCCCCCAGAGAGGCTCCAGCACCTGCTCCGTGCCCACTCCCCTGGGTCCACTGCAGGCTTCTGCACGAGGGGGGCTGCCCAGGTTTGGAAGTCTCCCAGGTTCAGGGCCCAGTTCTCAGCACCAGCTGCCGGCTGTCCTGGTGGCCGAGTTCTGGGGAGCCTGCTCTCTCTGTCAACAGTTCGAGGAAGGAGTCCAGGGTGGCGCTGACATACTTAGGGCCAAGCTGTGTTTCCTGGGACCAGTGGCCACATCTCTGGGTTCAGTGTTCTCAGGCACCATGTGAGGACGCGCTCTGAGCTCCTGCCACGCCAGCCCCACACCCCGTGACCAGTCAGCTCCCAACTTCATCAAGCCTTTGAGCACTCCTGGGGGAGGGGACTGTGTTTGTGTCACCCAGAGGCTAGAAGTGTCCTTGAAGATTCCTGCTTTTAACTGTATAATTGGCAATCACACTTACTGCATTCACTTCAAAAAGCTCTTTGTGTTTGCTTTAACATAAAAATCAGGCTTCTCTCCAAGTCTGCAGCAGAGGCTGGCCCGGGAGGGGCGGGTGCCCAGGTGTGGCTTTGTTGGCTTGCACCCTGTGGCCCACCAAAAGGCAGTCACACCCCTATTTGAAAAGCCCACTTTCTCAGATACAGTGTTTTTGTAAAAAAGATCTTCATAACCCCAAAAAGTGAGTCATTAATACGGGGCTTTAGAAATAATTCCAGGATGACAGTGGAAAAACGTGTATAGCCAGGCACGGTGGCTCCAGCCTATAACCCTAGCACTTCCAAGGTCGAGGTGGGACGATCACTTGAGGCCAGGAGTTCGAGACCAGCCTGAGCAACATGGTGAGACCACAACTGAATCTTAGCAAAGGAAAAAAAGAAAAGGAAGCTGAGGCACAGTGAGATGACTGTAATTCCAGCACTTTGGGGAATTGAGCCAGGAGTTCGAGACCAGCCTGGGTAACATGGTGAAATCCCATCTCTACAAAAAATACAAAAAGTAGCCAGGCATGATGGTGCACACCTGTAGCCCCCGCTACTCGAGAGTCTGAAGTGGGAGGATCACCTGAGCAGGGGGAGGTCAAGGTTACAGTGAGCTGTGATGGCACCGTTGCACTCCAGCCTGGGCCACAGAGTGAGACCCTGCCTCAGAAGAAAAGAAGGAAAAGAGAAAGAGAAAAACCGTGTATGTGTGGTTGGGGAAGGAGCCTCTTTTTCACCACCTGCCTCCACCCTCCACATCCCAAGCCCTGCCTGGGAGGAGGATGGAGACCCAGATGTGCAGGCAGGAGCTTTCTCCGAAGAGGTTCCGGGCACCTTAGAATTATCACCAGGAGGCTGCCCTGGTGTCTGGCCTCGCTCATTCTCCTTTTGCCTTTCTTAAAGTCCTATGAGATTTCTAGAATTTTCCAACTCATGGCAGCAACTGCATGAGGAAAGCGCTGGGGGCTGCATGCAGGCTCTGAGAGTATAGGTGAGCCCGAGCCTCCCGTGTACTGGAGACAGCAGCCTCGGAAACCCCGCTCTGTTCCAAAAGGGGTTCCTCATGTCCTCTGTTCCAAGTTCCTCACCTCCCTCTGTTCCGAGCGGGGCTTCCTCACCTCCCCTGGAGAGATCCTGCCCAGATTTGCTGAGAATTCCTGGTCATTCTGGCTGCCTTAGCTGTGAGTGTCCAGCGAGTTCCATTTTCAGGAAGTCTAGTTTAGAGAAGCCGGTGTGTGTGAGGGTGCTCCTACCCGCAGCCCACGCTAAGACTTCGCTAACAGCTGAACCCTGAGCACCTCCTGTCAATATGCGTTTCTTGATGCATTGAAAACATTCTGTTCTGTGAACCCTTATTAGGTGCCAAGTGCTGGGTGCAGGGCTGGGGTTCCCAGAGACAACAAGACAAGGAAAAAGTCCCCAACAACCACCACAAGGCAGGCCACCGTGTCCGTGTCCGGGTGAGGGAGGGCTGGCTCCCAGGACATCCGCGCACTTTCCTGGAGCCACAGTGTCCCCAGTTCCCTCCTCTCACAGGGACCTCCTGCGACACCTGTCATTCGGGCAAGGCTCCAGCCCAGTGGCCTGCACGGCTCATCTGGGCACCAGGCGCTGCCCGAACACGGCCTCCTCTGTGTCGAGTTACACCCTTGGCTTTGCGGAGCGACAGCTGCCGTCCGTGGAGTGCCCCTCCCCGGCCCTGCCCTCCACCTGCTCCTGAGGGAACGGGCCTCTGGAAACTTCTTTCTTCACTGTCAGGAAAGGGGCTGACAGCCTCCTTTACCCAGCATCTGAGGGTTGGCCCAGGGCCAGTCCTGGGCTGTACAGATGGACAGGACGCCCTCCTTCCCTCAGATGCCCACAGCCAGGTGGGGAGGCAAAGCCATGACAAACAGTGTGATAGCTTGTCCCTGAGAGCTCATGTGTCCTCGGAGGGGTGCATGGGGGCCCACAGGAGGGGCGAGGGGCAGGGGGCGGGGTCAGGCCAGGCTGCACAGAGGAGGTGTGTTGACTTTCTCCTCCTGCCTGGTGGCACGCTCGCCCCCCCGACCCAGTGCCCACACCCCAGCCTGGGCTCCACTACGTTCCAGCTACCTGCCACCCAGGCCCTTGGAAGCTGTGCGGAGAAGCGGCCCTAGAGTCTCCCTCTGGAGGGAAGGTGGCATCCAGAGGTTTGCCACTGTGAGTATTACAATGTGGTGCCTCGGCTCTAAGATTCCAAGAACTAAAAGACCCTCCACTGAGCCGAGCATGCAGGGAGAGGTGCAGACCAAATGCGACTGGGAGAAGCGCTTGGATTTCACAAATCCTGTAGTGTGTCGGAGGCGGGGTGTGCACTTGAGTCGGGAGATGTCGGAATTGCTTTGTGAATGACATAGACAGCACCTCACAGAGTGCAGTGTGATGATTCTCAAAGTGTGGCTCAGGGGCACCCCTGGGGATCCCTGAAACCCTTTCAGGAAGTCTGTAGGTCAAAACTATTTCCCTAACAATACTAAAATATTATGTGTTTTTTATTCTCCTTGTCTCACACATGAACAGTGGCATTTTCCAGATGCATGCACTATTACAATAGATTAAATGCAGAAGCAGGTATGTGAATCCTCTGTGAAGCCAGAGAGTCAAGATATTTGCAAAAATGTAAAATCATGCCATGTTTCTCATTAAACATCTTTTCTGTTTTGCAAAATATTAGTTTTTTAATCAAAATTATGTTAACATGTAACAGACATTATTATTTTTATGTGGGTTAAAATATTTCTAGAATTTTTCAGGATTAGGTGCTTTGTTTTTGTTTTTGTTTTGGAGACAGAGTTTCACTCTTGTTGCCCACGCTGGAGTGCAATGGTGCAATCTCGGCTCGCTGCAACCTCCGCCTCCCAGGTTCAAGCTATTCTCCTGCCTCAGCCTCCTGGGTAGCTGGGATTACAGGTGTGCACCACCATGCCCGGCTAATTTTTATATTATTAGTAGAGATGGGGTTTCACCATGTTGGTTAGGCTGGTCTCAAACCACTGACCTCAGGTGATCCACTGGCCTCGACCTCCCAAAGTACTGGAGTTACAGGCGTGAGCCACCGCACCCAGCGGTTTTAGTTTTAAACACATAAATCGGTAGATATAGCCCTTATGCATAAACATGTTTGGGGTCCTCAATACTTTTGAGACTGAAAGGGGTCTTGAGCCCAAACTGTTTGGGAGTGCAGTGTAGTGCCTCCTCTCTGAGCTGTCCCACCACGGCCCTGGAGCTGTGAAGTCACATGAGGATGCCCTTGCTGGCTCTGAAGTTGGATCAGATCTGAGGGTTGGAGGCAGCCTCTGCCCCACCAGGGCTGGGTAGCTTTGGGCAAATCACTGAGTCTCTCTGAACCTCTGTCTTCTCCTCTGCCCAGGGGGAATGATAACAGGACCCACTTCAGGGCCACCAAGAGGATCAAAAACTAGGCAGAGTGTCGGGAGAGAGGGGAGCTACGCCTCTGAGCTGCAAGCCCTGTGCAAAGAACAACTTCATCCCCTCCGCAGGATCTTCCGAGTCCCCAGGTATCAGGAGTGTGTCACCAAAAGAAAGCCAGTGATGACTGAAGCTCGGTATAAGCAGCAGGCAGGGAGTGCTCTCCCCTCTTCCCTTTCCTCCCCCTCCCCCGCAGCTGTCCAACCCCGGCTTCGTCCTCCCCGCCAGGCTGCTTGCCAGCTGTGCCCCGTCCCAATCCCTGGCAGCATAAGGCAGGTGGGAGAGGCTTTCTGACTCTCAAAGGTGGGAGGCAGTGAGGACAGAGGGAAGGCCAGGGCGTTCTTGGCTGGTCCCCTTCTTGCAACTGTTTCCAACTAGGCAAAGCCAGGCCAGGCCTGGGAGTCCTGGCTGGGAGAAGGACTTTCCCTCCCGTGCCTCTGGCTTTGGCTGGGTTCACCCTTGCCAGGCCACTCCTCTAGACTCACAGTGTCCTAGATGCCCAGGGCTGGACACACAGGCACAGGGGCACCAGGGCAAGCCTGGTGGCTTTGGGCATGTCCCTTCTTCCCAGGCCTCAGTCTGCTAAGCTGTGACATGAGTGGGGTTGGACTCTGCTCCAGGGTCTGAAACCTTTTCCTGGGGGCCTTACCCAGGCTGCTAAGGGCTTCTCCCTCAGGAAGGTGCCCAGGAGCTGAGCCCATGAGGATGGCCTGGCTTCACCTGGCAGACAGGTGGAGGGTACCGGCCTGGGCTTCAGGGGCCATGTGTGTGCCAACCCCCTTCCTCAGACCAGCACAGGAGGCTTATCTGGCCAGTCCTGCCCAAGACACGCCACTTTGGATCTTGCAAACCCAGCATCTGAGGCTGGGTGGGTGTCCTGGAGACCCCTTGGGTGAGTGCAGAAGGGAGGTGCTTCAAGGGCTTAGAGGCTGGGATGCACCTGATCAGCCCTCGGTGCCAGCCCTGCACCATGGAGGACCATGTCCTGCAGCCAGTGGCGCCAAGTGATCTGACCATGCTCCCTGCCAGGGGGTTTCTTGCACCCCCATAGGTACACAGTATCCATTCACAGCTCACACACAAGTGTGGTGCAAGTAATGAAACATTCCACAACTGACATTTCATAAAGATGACATCATTTTTCTCAGGGGCTGGCTGTTCACAGGTTCACCACGCCAAGCTGCAACGGCGCACACTTCCTGTGCGTCTGGAAGTCCAGGTGAGGCGGGAGAGAGTCCTGCAGTAACCCACCTTCATCTTCCTACAAATTGTAGTCCAGCACTTGCAGCGAAGCTGGTATGAGGCGGTGATGACCCTGATGTCAAAGGTCTGATGTCAAAGTGCTTTTCAGGCCAGGTGCAGTGGCTCACACCTGTAATCTCAGCACTTTGAGAGGCTGATGCAGAAGGATTGCTTGAGCTCAGGAATTCCAGACCAGTCTGGTCAACATGACGAAACCCTGTCTCTACCCAAAATGTTGAAAACTAGCCGGACATGGTGGTGCAGGTCTGTGGTCCCAGATACTGGGGAGGCTGAGGTGGGAGGATCGCTTGGGCCTGGGAGGTGGAGGTTGCAGTGAGTCCAGATGACGCCACTTCACTACATACTGGGTGACAGTGAGACCCTATCTCAAAAAAAAAAGAAAAAGTCCTTTTCAGTGGCTCATGGAACATTGTCAAACAGGGCCAGAGCTGTGCTGAGCTGATGAACTCCAGGAAGGCAACCCACCACAACACACGCAGACACACGCACACACATACTTGCACACTCATGCACATGCACGCACGCGCACACACACACACACACACACACACACACACACACCTGCCCCTCCCTGCTGCTGTGCACTCAGGCAGCGGAGGGGCTCACCGGGTCCTGCTTTTCTCTTTTTCCTTCAGACTCTGGGCGATTCATATTTTCCAAAAGGCCTGAATGGCTTCCCCATCCGTTTATCACTCCTGCACTTGGGTTAAAAACATTTCCCAACTTCCTTTGACTCTTTCCAGCTGACTGAACTTTCCATGCTCAAGGCCAAATGACACACAAGCCCTCCCTTTTGAGTCACCAGTGACAAGTGTCCTGTGGCTTGGTGCATAGCATTGGCTCTCTTTGCAGAGGTGGGACCTGAGGGAGGGTCTGGGAGGGAGAAGGCTGGCTGGGTGGAGGGGACCCAGGCTCAGCTTCTGGAACAAGGAGGGCAGCCCTGCCTGCCCCGCCCTCCACGTGCTGAATCGGGGCCCCGCCCTCCACGTGCTGAATGGTGGCCCCGCCCTCTACGTGCTGACTTGTGGCCCCACCCTCCACGTGCTGAATCGTGGCCCCGCCCTCCACGTGCTGAACTGTGGTGGTACCTCCTGCTCCCACTGCAGCTCCCACACCCTACCCCTGCCTGGTCAGAAAAACTATTCATCCTGTAGGGCTGTACATGATTGCTCCTGGAAGCCCACTAGGATCTCTTGGGTTAGTCGGTGCCTGTCCCTCCCTGTTACGGGTAGAATTGTGCCCCCGTCTTGAAGCTTCCAGTACCTCAAAATGTGACTATATTTGGAGATAGGACCTTTAAAAAGGTCATGAAAGTAAAATGAGGTCATTTGGATGGGTCCCAGTCCAACAGGACTCATGTCGTTTAAGAAGAGATTAGGACACTCAGACATGCACAGCAGGAAGACCACGTGAAGACACAGCCACAATACAGCCACCCCCTAGCCAAAGAGCGAACCCACCAGCCCTGCTGACAACTCAATCCTGGACTTTCAGCCTCCACGATTATGAAAAGAGGCTGAAAAACTACATCCGTGGTTTCAGTCACCAGCCTGTGGGACTTTGTTACGCAGCCACACGGACTGAGACTCTCCCCTGGGCTCCTGTGCCTCCAGGACTCCACCAGTCCAGTGAGTGCCAGGCTGAAAGGTTCTTTCCCTCGTCTCCCTCCCTGCACAGGGACTTTCCTGGAGAAGAATTTGTCTGGACGTCTTTGGTGCCTGGCTCTGCAGGTGTTCAGGAGATGCTTGCTGAAGTGAATTAAACTCTTCTTGGCCTGGACACACATACTTTATACAGCTCTGAGACTCACAGAAGAAATATACAGTTGGCATGGGTGCACTCACTTGGAGCCATGTAAAGGATCCATCAAGCCCCATTGGATCTAACCAGCGACCTGCAGCCCCTGACCAGCCCTCTCAAGCTTCCGCTCCAGGCTGCAGCCTTCTTCCCATGTGCCATGTACTTGGGCTACTATGGCTGCGTGGATCTGTTCACCTATCAGTCAGAGAAGTTTCCCCAATCTGTTTATATTAGTTATACTTATCATAATGGCATTATGTAATTGAGTACATAAAATGATAAAATATGAATACAAAGGTGATTTCTATGAACACTCATTAAATGCCTTGGAAAGACTCATTAAAGGTGAATTGCTTTAAAAAATTGCTGTTGAGGCCAGGTGCAGTGGTCACGCCTGTAATCCCAGCACTTTGGGAAGCCGAGGCAGGTGGATCACCTGAGGTCGGGAGTTCGACATCAGCCTGACCAATATGGAGAAACCCCATCTCTACTAAAAATACAAAATTAGCCGGGTGTGGTGGCTCATGCCTGTAATCCCAGCTACTCAGGAGGCTGAGACAGGAAAATGGCTTGAACTCAGGAGGTGGAGGTTGCGGTGTGCCAAGATCGCACCATTGCACTCCAGCCTGGGCAACAAGAGCGAAACTCCGTCCCCCCACCAACAACAAAAAATTGCTTTTAAGCTTGGTGTGACAGCCAGTCTCCAAGATGGCCCCATGCTTCTGATCTCTCGGAGTTCACACCATGTGTGGCCCTCTCCCACATTGAATCAAGACTGGGAGACACAGACCACCATGGGAGTGGCACTCTGTGTGTTCCCAGGCTGAGTCGAAGAAGGTGTTGCAGCCTTTGCTTGGTTCTCTTGGGTCTCTGGCTTCAGAAGAAGCTGTCACACCATGAAGACGGCGATTTGGAGGGGCCACATGGAGAGGCGCTGAAGCTTCCCCCCAGCAGCTAGCACCAGCCTCGGGAGGGAGGCGGTGTGGAAGCGGCTTCCTCATCACCAGGCAGTGTTCCTGAGGGCGGCCCCGTGGACATTGGCTGCAACCTCAGGGGAGCCTTACCATCCAGTTGCTCCCAAATCCCTCCTGCCCGCAGACAACTGAGAGGGCAGAAGTGAGGAGCGGTGCTGTAAAGTACTGGGGCAGAGTCGTTAGCTAGGCAACAACGGCCAACCACACACCACAGGAAACAGTGGCCTGTGTGGAGTCTGGGCCCGGTTGTTTCACAAATGTTTTTAAACTTGCGTTACTTTTTTTTTTTTTTTTTTAAGACAGGGTTTCACTGTTGCACAGGCTGGAGAGCAGTGAAACAATCTTGGCTCACTGCAACCTTGGCCTCCTGGGCTCAAGCCATCCTCCCACCTCAGCCTCCCAAGTAGCTGGGACTGCAGCTGCACACTCCTGCACCTGGCTAATTTTTTTGTATTGTTAGTAGAGACAGGGTTTCACCATGTTGGCCAGGCTGGTCTTGAACTCCTGGGCTCAAGTGATCCGCCCACCTCAGCCTCCCATAGTGCTGGGATGACAGATGTGAGGCACCTCTTGGGCTTCTCATTAGCTAAGCAGAGGTTCTGAGTCAGGGGTCCCCGGGCACCACGATGCTACAGTTGGTGTGTACTCCAACCATGTGGCCAAGGCCTGGGGAAGGCGCTGTGCTGACACCCGGATTTGATGGATGAAAGTACTTTTGTATGTTTTAGGTTAGAAATAAAACAATATAAAGATATATGTGAATATTAAAAAATGTAATTTCTTACTGTAACCAAATTTTTACTAAACAAAACCAACACTAGTTCTAAAAGTTTGGGAAGAGCTTTTCTGTGGGCTTCTCTGAATACCTGTGATGTCCCTTCAAACTGCAGTTACCTGAGTTTGTGTGTCAATCAAAGTTTCAGACATTTGAATGACACTTTAAGTGTCCAATTAATTATGCAGCTTCGCACAGAAGGAGCACATGATGAGCCCTTTTGTTACCAGCAGGGGTCCAGATGCAGACCCCAATGGTGAGTTCTTGGATCTGGCGAAAGAAAGCATAAAGTGAAAGCAAGTTTACTAAGAGAGCAAAGGAATACGAGAATGGTGACTCCATAGGAGAGCAGCCCCAAGGGCTGTTGGCTGTCCATTTTCATGGTCATTTCCTGATTATATGCTAACCAAAGGGTAGATTATTCATGAGTGTTTCAAGACAGGGGTGGGCAGTTCTCAGAACTGAGGCTTCCCTCGCCCTTTTAGACCATATAGGGCAACATCCTGACGTTACCATGGCATTTGTAAACTGTCCTGGTGCTGATGGGAGTGTCCCTTAGCAGGCTAATGCATTACCATTAGTGTATAAAAAGCAGCGAGGACAAGCAGAGGTCACTGTCATCACCATCTTGGCTCTGGTGGGTTTTGGCTTCTTTCCCCCGCGCCACTTTATTAGCAAGGTCCTTATGACCTGCATCTTGTGCCCACCTCCTGTCTCATGCTGTGACTAAGAATGCCTGACTTCGGCCAGGCATGGTGGCTCACGCCTGTCATCCCAGCACTTTGGGAGGCTGAGGCAGGATCACAAGGTCAAGAAGATTGAGATCATTCTGGCCAGCATGGTGAAACCCCATCTCTATTAAAAATACAGACAACAACAACAACAACCACAATGTGGTGGCGCATGCTTGTAGTCCCTGCTACTCAGGAGGCTGAGGCAAGAGAATTGTCTGAACCCAGGAGGCAGAGGTTGGAGTGAGCCAAGATCATGCCACTGCACTCCAGCCTGGTGACAGTGAGACTCCATCTCAATCAAAAGAAAATTAATAAAAATAAAAGGCTGGCCTCCTTGGAATGCAGCCCAGTGGGAGTAGGTCTCAGCCTTATTTTACCCAGTCCTATTCAAGATGGAGTCACTCTGGTTTGAACGCCTCAGACACTTTGACCTCTTCTAGCTTCAGGTCCCAAAGTGGCTTTGGTAGCCTGGGCCAGAAGCAAGTGCTCCTGGCCAAGAGCTGCCCCCGCCACCCTCTGGCTCAGTGTGTGTTTGAAAGAACTGCTCGCCTCTTCCTTTCTGTTTTCACGGACCGAAGAAGGCTGGCCCGGCAGCTCCGCAGCCCCAACCCGGCAGGCGGCGAGGGGGTTAGCACAGCCCCAGGCTCTGTCTCTGCTTTTCTTCCTCCCTCCTGGCTGCGAGCCCCAGTGGCTCTTCTCCCACAGCTCCCTCACCTCTCTGCGGCTGCCACTCATCGCCCCCCCCCCAGACCTCTTTCCTACGCCCACCACCTGGGAGATGACCTCTTCTTACCTCCCTACCCTCGTCACTCCAGTGCCCTCTGCCAAGAATGGTGCCGCCCTCCACCCTCCACTCAGCCCCCAACCCTGGGCCAGGCCCGGGCTCGCTCTCCCTCTGCCCACCCCTGCTTTCTTCCCTTCCGAAAAGGACAGAGTTGCTCAGACCCCTGCCAGCCTGCGCCTCCCCTCTGCCCTCACGCCTGGCCCTTAGCCCTTCTGGACAGAGGGGCTTTCAGGCATTCAGCAAGCACTTAACACCTGCTGCGTGTGGGGCACTGTCCCCACCCGAGAAGCCCATACCAGCCGGGGAGGCGACAGGTGATCAGATCAGCTCACACCTGGTTGGTTCACCGCAGTCCCAGGGGTGCTGTTGGTGCCTAGGAGGGACCACCTGGCCGATGGAGTGAGTCCTGGGTGACCTGCCTAACCGAGGGTCATTTTAAGTTGGGTCCTGGGAAGGGGCAGGAGGAGAGGAGCAGCAGAGCATTTCGGGCCGAGCAGATGGTGTGTGTGAAACCCCGAACCTGAGTGGGGGTCCTGCAGGACTGGAGGGGCGACAAGGCAGGGCATTCCATTCCTCGGAGCCCTGGGAGGCTGCGGAGGCTTGGTGCCGGGAAGTGTGGGAATCTACTTGTGATCTAAGGGCTGATTTTGACACACAAGGGATCAGAGAGAGGCTCTCGAGCAGGCCGAGGGAGGGCCACTGCGGTGGCTGTGGAGGCTAGATGAGGATGAGGAGAGGATGCTCCTGAGGGATGTTTGGGAGGCCGGGGGTAGGGACTTGGTGGGGGACCACAAGGAGAAGGGAGAAAGAGGCGGGCCACAGATGACTCCCAGCTGCAGGCTCGAGGCCTCAGAGGGGCAGTGACACCCATTCCAAAGATGGGGACACCGGGAGCAATAGGCCTGGGAAGGAGGGAAGAGAATCAGTTAGCTTGGGACACCTGAGGACAGGTAGGTTGAGACACTGCACTGGGAGGCTGCGGTTCCAGGAAGAGGCAGAGGGAGGAAGTGGCTTGCCTGCTGGGGGGTCCCTGAAGTGAGCCACGGCCAGTGATGGCACCTTGCAGACCTGCGTGGGAAGGATGCTCGTCTGCTGAACCCTCGTCTCTGGAGGGAGGGAGGACCTCCGCCTTGTGGCAGGCCCGCCTGGCAGTGTTACCACAGAAGGAGAGCTTCAGGCCAGGGCAAGTGGCAGAGTCAGAGGAGGATGGAGTGTCCACTGGACTCGGGTGGAGGAGGGTGAGGAGTACCCACTGGATTCAGGTGGAGGAGGGTGAGGAGCACCCACCGGATTCAGGTGGGGGAGGGTGAGGAGCACCCACCGGACTCGGGTGGGGGAGGGTGAGGAGCACCCACTGGACTTGGGTGGAGGAGGGTGGAGGAGTGCCCGCTGGACTGGGGTGTAGAAGGGTAGAGGAGTGCCCACTGGACTCAGGGACACGAGGCAATCGGGGGCTTAAGGGGAAGCAGCTCTGATCATATGATGGAGGCCACGCCAGAGTGCACCAGGAGCAAACAGACCCTGAGGCTTTTCCAATGACAAACTCTCCAAAAAAGGAAAGGCGAGGGCCATTGATGAACAGGAGCATGGAATCGTGGGAAGAGCTGACTGTTTCAGATGCGGGTGGTGGAGCACGTGGTCTGTTATGACTGGGGTTGCCTGTGACACCGTTTGGTTAGGAGAGAAGTTTATGAGGCCAGCAGTTTGCGGTGTGAACGGCAGCCTCTCCATTCCTGCCTCTTCCTTCCTGCTCCCCATTCTGGCCACTTCTGCCTGCGTCTTACTGGCTGGATCCCAGGCACATGGCCCCACCCTGCTGCCCAGGCTTCTGTGGCCAAGGAGGAAGAGGAGAAGGGCATTGGTGGGTGACTGGCAGCCTCTGCCACATTCTGCTTAAATATTAACGAGAAATGCCAAAGTTACAGAGAAAGGAAGGTGGTTTTTGTTTCAGATTCCTGAGAAGGCCGGGTAGGGGGAGAGGCGGCTGTCCAAAGCCCAGGTGAGAGGGGCAGGCTTTGGGAGAAGGACAGAAACAGCTTCCGTGGCTCCCCTCCTGCAGGAGAGATGGGGGAGGAGGGGTTCGAGTCTGCAGATGTGGCCACAGGAGGTCAAAGGCTTTCTATCTGACGGCTTCTGCATCACAAAGACAGACGGGAACACTGCCGAGTGTGAGGTGTGCAGAATAGGTCAGACAATCTCACAGGGTCGAGAAGATACAAAGCCCTCATTAAAGAAGATGCGGAATCGAAAGAAGGCTGTGGGGTTGCAGGAAGTTCAAGAAAGAACTCAAGAGCATGGTTGACTATGTAGACCTGGGCTTCGAGCACACTGGGAAGTTGGGTAGTGGAGTCCCACTAAGGCCAACGAGCAGCCTTGTGGGAGCCACTGGGCGGGCAGCTGCAGAGGCGGGTAACTGGAACTGAGATTGGGAGGTGGGTCAGTCTGAGGGAATGTCCGGGGAGCTGATGGTTGAGATGGAGGGAGACGATGTGGTGGAGAAGAGAAGATGGAAGACCCGAGAAGCCAGGCCACCAAATGGGTCATCCACATGGCATCTGAGTGGTTCAGGATGGGGCAGGAATGGGGTGTGAGCAAGACACAAAACAGCATCTTGGCAGCTCCACCTGGCTCAGGCTGTGAGGCTGCTGCGGGAAAGCAGTCGTGAGTTGGGTGTGTGACTCCCAAGCGGATGGGCGTGGTCTCCTGTGCCCACCCCTCCCCTCACTGGCCCAGCCTACCCAGGACCGCAGGGGCGTCTGGCTCCCCCAGCTCTGAACCTCTAGCTCCACCCTTTGTAAAATAAACACCCAAACCCTAGCCTGGCGTTTGAGGCTGCCCTTGCGCGCAGAGTGCTGTGGCTCAGAGCAAAGACCCCTCTGATCGGATCTCCTGGGTTCTATCCTTATGCCTGTCACCTTATGTATGTGGGGCCTTGGCTAAGTTAACAAACTTCTAGTGCCTCAGTTTCCCTCTATAAGATGGAGATTGTAAAGGACATCTCTTTAAGGATTAAATGAGGTAACCTACATAAAGCACTTACAGGTGCTAGCTGCTATTTTAACTCCTCCTGGCCTCCTCGCACAGCGAGCAGGCTGCTGACCTCCTGGACCACTCAAAAGCCTCATCTTTTCCCGACTCCTGCCTCAGAAGGCTCTGCACACCTTCCTCTCCTCTCCCTCAGTCCGGAGTAGCACGCCTTGGTAAGCTCTGCTACACTAGCCCGGCCATGATTGGCCTGCGCTTCCCACTCCCACGGCTGGGCCGTAATTCAGGACAGCCTTGCCTCTTACCTGGACCCACACAAGGCTGGCCTTGCTCGTCCCTGCCCTCTTACATTCCTTCTGATTCAGCTCCTGCCCGCCGAAGAACAGCTGTGGCCTCTAGCCCACCAGAGGTTCCCCGCCTCATTCAGGAAGCTGTGGCTCTTTCTTTCTTTTTTCATTTTTTTCTTTTTAAATTTTGAGATGAAGTCTCACTCTATTGCCCAGACTGGACGGCAGTGGCACAATCTCGACTCACTGCAACCTCCGCCTCCTGGGTTCAAGGATTCTCCTGCCTCAACCTCCTGAGTAGCTGGGACTACAGGCATGCACCACCAAGCCCAACTAATTCTTATGATGATGACGATTATTTGAGACAGCCTCCCAAGTAGCTGGGGTTACAGGCAGCAGCCACCATGTCCAGCTAATTTGTATAGTACCTTCCATAACCTTCCATACCCTCCATGACTGTCTGGCACTCTTCATGACCGTCACCACTCTCAGAGATTGTCCAGGACAGTTTATGACTTTCCAAAACCCTCCATGACAGTCCAAAACCCTCCGTGACTGCGCAGTCCCTTCCACCCTCCAGGACTGTCTGGCACCCTCGGTGTCTACTGCCCTCAACGAGCATTGTTCATGGGGAGAGCTGGTGCTAGCTGAAGAGGGGTGTTCAGAGGGGTCACATTTTCTTTTTGAAGGAAGAAATATGTTTGAAAAGTGGCGAAGGGTAGGAGGGGCCTTCCCAGCAGGAGGGAGCACTGGGGTGCTAGCAGGTGCTGGCAGGTGGCAGAGTGAAGTTGGGGAGGGTAGGCACAGTTGCCAGCGGCATGAGGTGAGGCCAGAGCCTTTACCCACTCCCTGAACGCATGTTCCAGCAGGTAGCAGCCTGCCTTGTTCACTGTGGGATCCTGCTGTAGCCCCGATGACTATCCAATACCCTCAATGCCTGTCCAATACACTCCATGAGTGTCCAATACCCTCAACGCATGTTCAACACTCTCGGCGATGGTCCAGTGCCCTCCATGAGTGTCCAATACCCTCAACGCATGTTCAACACTCTCGGCAATGGTCCAGTGCCCTCCATGAGTGTCCAGCATCCTCCAGGAGCACCCACTGCACCCACTGACGGAGGTTGGTGATGGCATGTGAACAGGTTGGGCAACTCAGGGCTTTCTATATAGTCACAGCTTTTGACGGGAGGGCCTCTTTTTCTACTTGACTCAAATGTGGGAGATATTTTGCTAAGTGTCTAGAGGAGCTCTGTCTTGTGTGGCCCAGCATGCACTGGACTTCAGAAGAGCATCTCAGCGGATTTCCAAGTGGGAGAAGAGTAGAAGATGTAGGAATTTGACCCATCAAGTAGACAGAGAAAAATAAAAGAAAAAAAAATTTTTTTTGAGACAGGGTCTGGCTCCATTGCCCAGGCTGGAGTACAGTAGCATGATCTCGGCTCACTGCAATCTCTGCCTCTTGGGCTCAAGCCATCCTTCTGCCTCAGCCTCCTGAGTAGCTGGGACCACAGGTATGCACCACCAACCGTGGCTAATATTTTGTATTTTTGTAGAGATAGGGTTTCACTGTATTATTCAGACTGGTCTCAAACTCCTGAGATCAAGCAATCTGCCTGCCTCAGCCTCCCAAAGGTGAGCCACTTCACCTGGCCTGAAAAAAAATTTTTTAAACAGTTTTATTGAGATATAATTTATATACTACACAATTCACCCATTTAAAATGCACATTTCAGGGGTCTTCAGTATAGTCACAGAGTTGTGTACCTATGGCTATAATAAAGTTTAGGATATTTTCATCAGCCCCCAAAAGAAGCCACATGCATCTAGAGTTACTTTCCACTTCTCTCCAAACCCAGCCGGCCCTTATGCTGTCACGATGACCCTGCGCGTCACTGGGAAAGCCTTCACACAACCGCACGGTCGGGTCTTGATGCCTTTCCTTTTAAGCACACATGCTCTATTTTATTTCAACTGCTTTTTCATGGAAATTTTCTAAGACATGGTGAGAACTGTCCCAGTAGTCATTTTCCTCCTATTCCTTAATAATAGGATCCCCAGGTTTTTGGAACTGCAAAGATCCCAAATAAAGGCTTTGCACATAGAGACGAATAGATTACACATTTCCTGGCCTCTTTGATAGGCTGTGTGATGAAGTTCTGGCCGAGAAGATGCAAGCAGGTATTGTGTTGTACTTACCACCTCCTTAGCAGGACGGGGACAGCCCTTTCCCTTTTCTTCTTCCTTCCACCTGGAATCAGGAGGTAAATGCTAGAGGTTTTGCAGCCATTCTGGGCCATGATGTGACTTTGGGAATAAAGACCACCCCGGGCAGAGAAACACAAGATAAGAAGACTGGGTCTCTGTCACCTGGAGTTGCCATTTTATTTCCAGACTGTCTGCCTCTGCACTACTTAAGATAAGGAAATTAATCAACTTTCCTGAGTTACAATTCAGAGAAAAGAAAATGCACCTTTTTTTTTTTTTTTTTTTTGAGACAGAGTCTCACTCTGTCACCCAGGCAGGAGGGCAGTGGTACAATCTCCACTCACTGCCACCTCCGTCTCCTGGGTTCAAGAGATTCTCCTGCCTTAGCCTCCCACGTAGCTGGGATGATAGGCACACACCACCACACCTGGCTAATTTTTGTATTTTTAGTAGAGACAGGGTTTCACCATGTTGGTCAGGTTGGTCTCGAACTTCTGACCTCATGATCCACCAGCCTCACCCTCCCAAAGTGCTGGGATTACAGGCATGAGCCACTGTGCCTGGCCAAATGCACCCATTTTATGAGTTTAATTCAGTGAGTTTCAATAAATGTTGAATGCCATCTCCGTTAAGATACAGAACATTCCCACCACTCACACACGTTTCCTTGTACCCCTAGCAATTAATCTTCAGTGCTCCTCCCCAACCACACCTGCCGCAGGTAACCACCTATCCGCTTCTGTCCTATAGATTCATTTTGCCCTGGGCTACTTTTCCAAGAGAAAGAACTAAACGTCCATCTTGCTAAAGCCAATATTTTCCAGGCCTCTATTATTTGCAGCTGAGTCTAATGCAAAACTGATATCTATATCTTACAGCTTCAAATAGAGGCCCCTAAACACAGTGTAATATTTTCTTGATAACTCCAGACCATCGTTAACACCCTGTGCTTTAGATCGGTTTCCTGGGAAACAGATTTGGAGATGAGATTTGCCAGCAGGAGGTTTAATAGAGTGGGCCTTCAGGGACACACCTGTGTACTCAGTGTGGGGCCACAGGGTGGGGCAGCTTCCACGGAGGGGGCTCTGCGGCTGGGGTAGACCTTCAGAGATGGCCTGGGCAGGGGCCTGAGCCTTAGTGTCCCCACACTGGCCAGTCATCAGAAGTGGGCTGTCCCTGGGGACAGGTGAATCTTAGCCTACAGCAGTACCTGGGGAGTGACTCAGCCATGAGCCGTCAGCAGCCAACACCCCTAGCCACTGAGGCAGTGGAAGCCTTGGCTCTGATGGGAGGGGGAGGTACATGGCCGTGGCCATGACACCACATGTGCTGCTGCTTTTCCCAGGGGCTACTTAGATGTGTGGTGCTTCTCGAATCTGCCCTGCACTCCTCAGCAGCCACTCTCCACTCTCCCACACCCCAGGCCCTAGCACCCATGAACCTACCATAGGCCTCCAGGACTCTGCCTGTCCATAGCCCCTGCTCTGTGCGTGAAGTGTCTGATGGGCACGTGCCTGGTGCTAGGTGGGTCCTGAAGCTGTGAGGGCAGCAGAGGCCTGGCCTTGGGGTCAGGACCAGGAGTGTCAGGAGAGCTCCATGCCTCCCAAGCCCGGGCTCAGCTTCCTCAGAGTTCCTCGTGTGCTCTTCCTGGACCCCCTCCCGATATCACTGCCATGCCTGGGAGGTGGGGGTTTCAGATACCTCCTCTCTTCTGTCTCCTGAGCCACTCCTTGTTAGGGATGAGTGTCTCTATCGGTCATTTCTGACATCTTTCTACATCCGTGACTTTGGCAATGTGTCCCCCTGGCCTGGTCTTTCTTCATGCTAAACTTCACAGTGACTTCTCTGATCCTGCTAGAAAGACCTGACATCTCACGTCCTTCTGAGCCACTGGCATTCTTCCGCCAGGAGCACCCAATGCTTCTCATTTCTGTCTTCATTTCCGCATGCTGCCTGAGGCTTCTCTGGAACTCAGCCCCTGGGCTGTCTATCAACCATCCCCTCCATCCACAGCAAGAGCGTCCCCTCTACTTGGCTCTAGGGCTATCTTCCCAAAGGCCAGCGTTCCTGGAACCTTGACTGTTAGGCTGGACGTTACCATAGAGCAGAATCCAGAGTTAACACGAGATGAAATCAGGGATAAGGGATGCTTTTTAAAAGCTATTTTTTAAATGAAAAATATTTTTAAATATAGAGGGGTACAGAGAACAATATATCAGACATAGATATGTTTTTGGTGCAGGTGAAGTCTCCTTCCCATCACCCCAGTCTCTCTCACCCACCCTGCCCCACAGGCAATCACTACCCTGAATGTGCATTCTGTCTGATACTCTTACTTTTACCACATTTTAATCTATTCAAATATTACCTATATACATATATATATTTGTATTTTTTTTTTGAGACAGAGTCTCACTTGGTCACCCAGGCTGGAGTGCAGTGGCAGCCTCTCAGTTCACTGCAACCTCCACCTCCTAAGTTCAAGTGATTCTTGTGCCTCAGCCTCCTAAATAGCTGGGACTACAGGCATGCACCACCACACATGGCTAATTTTGTATGTTTAGTAGAGATGTGGTTTCACCACATTAGCCAGGCTGGTCTTGAACTCCTGACCTCGGGTGATTTGCTTGCCTCGGCCTCCCAAAGTGCTGGGATAACAGGTGTGAGCCACCTCGTCCAGCCTAAAAATGCATTATATTATGTTGCATGTTTTAAATGCACATAAACAGTAACTTACTATATGAGTTCTATTCTTTGCTTTTTAAAATTCAACATCATTTTAGAGATCAATCCATATTGATCCACATGTCTAGCTAACTGGTTTTCACTGTGTTTAAGTAGTCTGTAGTAAGAATATCACATGCTAGGCCGGGTGTGGTGGCTAACACCTGTAATCCCAGCACTTTGGGAGGCTGAGGTGAGCGAATCATGAGATCAGGAGTTCGAGACAAGCCTGATCAATATGGTGAAACCCTGTCTCTATTAAAAATACAAAAACTAGCTGGGCATGGTGGTTTGTGCCTGTAATCCCAGCTCCTCAGGAGGCTGAGGCAGGAGAATCGCTTGAACCCGGAAGGTGGAGGTTGCAGTGAGCCGAGATCGCACCCCTGCACTCCAGCCTGGGTGACAGAGCGAGACTCTATCTCAAAAAAAAAAAAAAAAAGAATGTTACATGCTGTATTTACTCCTTCCTCTATTGCTGGACATTTGGGCTGCTTTCAGTTCACAATGATGTCCTTGCACATGGCTTCTGGTTTCTGTACGCATTTCCTGAGGGTAGGTAATGAGAGGGAGCGCCTCTTCAACTTTCCTAGATTTTACCAAATTGCTGTCCAAAGTGCTTGTCCCAATTTACACTCCTCCCGAGTGTCTGTGGATCTCCGCCCCCACCCCCACACACCTCCTCCTCCATCCCTGGCACGGCTGGGTAGGAAATGCGATCTCACCGTGACTTGACTTTGCCTTTCCTGGTCCTGGATAAAGCTGAGCATCTTTCTTACATTTCCTGGCCATTTGGATTTTTTTCTTCTGTGAAACTTTTCTTTCACTTTATAAAAGGGATTTGCCCTTCAGGTTTCTTCTAATGCCATGTTCTAGCAGTACCTAAGAAAGTGTAGTCCCTGGCTGAGCGAGGGGCTTCAGAAGGCTGAGGTGGGAATACTGCTTGAGGCCAGAAGTTTGAGATCTCCTGGGCAATATAGTGAGACCCTGTCTCTACTAAAAATTTAAAAGTTAGCCAGTTGTGTTGGCACGTGCCTGTAGTTCCAGCCACTCAGAAGGCTGAGGTGGGAGGATGGCTTGATCCTGAGAGTCTGAAGTTGCAGTGAGCTATGATGGGGCCGCTGCTCTCCAGCTTGGGCAAGAAAACCAGAATGTCTCAAACGAAAAAAAAAAGTGGCGCCCCATAGGCCAGGTGAGGTATGGAGAAAAAATTCCTTAGGCATCTGTAGTCCAGGGGCTGGCTCTCACCTGACATTTATTACCTATATGATTTGAGGTAAATGTTCTCTCTGCTTTAAAAAAAAAAAGCTTATTATTTATTTTTTAGTTTTTGAGAGGGAGTCTCACTCTGTCGCCCAGACTGGAGTGCAGTGGTGTGATCTTGGCTCACTGCAACCTCCACCTCCTGGGTTCAAGTGATTCTCCTGCCTCAGCCTCCTGAGTAGCTGGGATTACAGACAACCTGGCTAATTTTTTTTGGTATTTTTAGTAGAGTTGGGAGTTTCACCATGTTGGCTAGGCTTGTCTCAAACGCCTGACCTCATGATCTGCCCATCTTGGCCTCCCAAATTGCTGGGATTACAGGCATGAGCCACCGAGCCTGGTGAAAAAGCTTATTTATTTTTAAAGTATGCACCTCGGGTTTTCACTATATTCACAAAGCTGTGCAACCTTCACCACTCTAATTCCAAAAAGAAATCCTGTCCCGACTCGTGGTCACTCTCTTCTACTGCCAGCCTCTGGCAGCCACACATTCATTGTTGGTCTGCATGGACTTGTCTATTCTGGGCATTTCACGTAGATAAGATCACACAGTATGTGACCTTTTGTGTCTGGCTTCTTTCAGGTAGTATAATGTTTTTGAGGTTCAACATGTTGCAGTGTGTAGCCGTAATTCATTTCTTTTTACAGCTGAATAACACTCCATTATATGGATATGCCACATTTTGTTTATCCATTTTTCAATGACGGGTCTCGGGGTTGTTTCCACTTTGTTGGTTTTATGAGCAGTCCTGCTGTCAGCATTCACATATAAATTTTTGTGTGGACCTAGATTTTCAATTTTCTTGGGTACATACCCAGGCACAGAATTGCAGGATCATATGGTAGCCTCTATGTTGAACTTTTTAGAGAGCTGCTGCACTGTCTTTCATAGCCAATACACCATTCTGTATTCCCAACACGAATGTGAGTGGGTTCCACTTCCCCCACATCCTCACCTCTCCTGTTGTTGTCCACCTTTTGAATTCCAGCCACCCTAGCAGTGTGAGGTGGTATCTCACTGAGGTTCTGATTTGCATTTCCTTGGTGACTAATGAGGTTAAACTTCTTTTCATGTGCTTATTGGCCAATTGTATATCTTCTTGAGAAAGGTCTACTTATATCCTTTCTTATTTTTAAAATTGGGTCATTTGACTTTTTATTGTTGACTTGTAAGAGTTCTGTATATATTTGGCCAGGCACAGTGGCTCACACCTGTAATCCCAGCACTTTGGGAGGCTGAGGCAGGTGGATCATGGGGTCAGGAGTTCAAGACCAGCCTGACCAACATGGTAGAACCTGTCTCTACCAAAAATACAAAAATTAGCCAGGTGTGGTGGCATGTGCTTGTAATTCCAGCTACTCAGGAGGCTGAGGCAGGAGAATCTCTTGAACTCAAGAGATGGAGGCTGCAGTGAGCCAAGATCGTGCCATTGCATACCAGCCTGAGTGTCAGAGTGAGACTCTGTCTCAAAAAAAAAAAAAAAAATTCTGGCTGGGCATGGTGGCTCACACCTGTAATCCAAGCACTTTGGAGGCCAAGGTGAGTGGATCACCTGAGGTCAGGAGTTCAAGACCAGCCTGACCAACATCGTGAAACCCCGTCTTTAAAAAAAAAAAAAATTCTGTATATATTCTAGATGTAAATCCCTTGTCAGATATATGATTTTCAAATATTTTCTCCTATTCCATGGTCTTTCTTTTCACTTTCCCAATGGTGTCCTTTAAAGGACAAAAGTTTTTCATTTTGATAAAGTCCAACTTATCAACTTTTCCTTTGGCTGCCTGTGCTTTTTGGTGTCTTATCTAAGAAACTATTGCCTAATACAAGGTCATGAAGATTTATGCTTGTGTTTTCTTCTAAGAGTTTTGTACTTTTAACTCTTGCATTTAGGTTTGATCCATTTTGAGTTAATTTTGTATATGGTGTGAGGTAGGGAATCCAATTTTAGTTTTTTGAATTTGGCCATCCCCTGGAGAATCACTTGAACCCAGAAGGTGGAGGCTGCAGTGAGCTGACATTGCACCATTGCACTCCAGCCTGGGCAAGAAGAGCAAAACTTCATTTCAAAACTAAAATTAAAAAAAAAAAAGAATTTGGCCGTCCTGTTGTCCCAGTACCACGTACTGGAAAGACTATTCTTTTTCTCTTTGAATTGTCGTAGCATCTTTGCCAAAAATCAACTGACAATAACTGAGAGAATTTATCTCTGCATTTTCAGTTTTGTTCCATTCATCTATATCTCTGTCCTTACGCCAGTACCACACTGCTTGATTACTGTAGCTTTGTAGTGATGACATAGTTTCCCCAGAGGTAAACCAGAAAGCATGTTTCTTGCTTGTGTCAGAGGACTGTCTAGGCCAGTGGTTCTCAAAGTGTGGTCCCTGGACCAGCAGCATTACTAGAAACTTGTCAGAAATGCAAATTCCCAGGCAACACTCCAGACTTGCTGAATCTGAAACTCTGGGGGTGGGGCCTAGCAATCAATATTTTAACAAGCACCTCAGGGGATTCTGATGCACACTAAAGTTTTGCATTCACAGGTCAATATGTGTTCTGTCCAATGTGATAGCCACTAGCCACATGACTATCAAGCACTTGAATTGCAGCTAGTCCAAATTAAGAAATGCTGTAAGTACAGAATACACACTCAATTTCAAAGACTTACCATAAAAAGAATACAAAATATCTCATTCATAATTTTTAGATTGATTACATGTTGAAGTAATAATATGTATATATACACATATGATTAACATTATGTCCACCCCTCATTAGTCATGGAGCTATTATGTTTCAGGGAAAAGTTTACCTACTGTCCCTTGCAGGGCATGTCCTCGGCACATGCACCGGAGCTCTAGCTCCCAGAACAGGAGCCACCATCAGGAGCAGAGCTGGAATAGCAGGCAGCCTTTTCCGGTTCAAGCTGGTTTGAAACAGAGGTCAAAGCTGCATGGCACTAGTGGGCGTGTCTTTTAGCATGCTAACACATTATAATTAGCATATAATGAGCAGTGAGGATGACCAGAGGTCATTCTTATCGCCATCTTGGTTTTGGTGGGTTTTGGCTGGCTTCTTTACTGTAACCTGTTTTATTTTTTATTGTTTTTTCTTTTCTATGTCCCCCATTTCATAATACAGACCAGGCCCAGGGCCTGGGTGGAGGTACATGTGGGGTAGGTTTACTGTACCTCCTCTTCCTCTCGAGTCAGTGTAGGAACAGCCTGTGGGTGAGCACCAGGAGGCCTCCTGCAGCCTGTTTTATCAGCAAGGTCTTTGTGACCTGTACCTTGTGCCGACCTCCTATCTCATCCTGTGACTTAGAATACCCAACCTCCGAGGAATGCAGTCCAGCAGGTCTCAGCCTTATTTTACCCGGCCCCTATTCCAGATGGAGTCGCTCTGGTTCAAATGTCTGACACTCCTTGAAGATGTGTAGTCCTGGAGCACATTTCACATTTTACAAAGCCATTTCTCAGTCCTTGGTGCCTTGGCCTCCCTCCCTTAGGTCATCTGAGGAACAGCTGTCGGGGTGAAAGGAACTCAGAGAGTTTGGGTGTCTGCTCAGGTGATGCCGATAGCGCCTGCTGAGCAGACCACCACCCACAGCATCCGACTGACAGCTGTGATGGCTTTCTTTACGTGTGTGGGCGGAGCGGTCAGTCAGTGGGAGAATGATGATGAGGGTGAGGACATGACAATGAAGTGACACGCCCATCACTTCTTGAGGTGCTACCTCGACAGAGGCCCTTTGCACACATTGCCTCTTTTAATCCAAGGGAGACATGATTCATATGCACGTTTTACAAATTAGAAAATTGGGACCTTGGATTGGGTCCTGATCAGGGTTGCTAAAGGGAATGTTTTAAGTTTGCTAATGGGGAGGAGGGAAGAGCGAGCAGGGGGGGAAAGCAGCTTTTTGGGATTTTTTTTGAGACAAGGTCTGGCTGTGTCATCCAGGCTGGAGTGCGGTGGCATGATCTGGACTCACTGCAACCTCCACCTCCTGGGCTCAAGCCATCCTCCTACCTCAGCTCCCCAAGTGGCTGGGACTACAGGCATGCACCACCATGCTTGGCTAATTTCTGTGCTTTTAGTAGAGATGGGGCTTCGCCATGTTGCCCAGGCTGGTCTCAAACACCTGGGTTCAAACGATTCACCCGCCTTGGCCTCCCAAAGTGGTGAGGTTACAGGTGTAAGTTTTGTTTTTTTCTGAGAGCATCCAATGTTAGTTCATTTAAGGCTCTCAACCACCAAAGAGGTAGCTCGTAGGTCAAGCTGTCTGCTTTATAGGAGAGCCTGGGAGTCCAGGCTTATCTGACTTGGAGGCCTGCTCATTTTCCCGGGTACCTCCAAAGGCCGCTCGGTGAGCAGGTAGTGCAGCTCCAGAGCCCTCCCCTGGCAAGTCCCGATCTGGCCCGTCATCCGCCCTGTTCCCCAGCAGCCATGGTCGGGCAGAGGGGTCAGGGAAGCAGGGCAAGAGGGTAAGGCACCGCTCAAGAAACAAAACCAGGTCCGTAACGCCCCTAGTCCTGCCAGGCAGGGTCCCAGGACCCAGCCTTGATATTAGAGAGGGATAGAGGGCAGACAGAGTAGGATATAGAAGAAAAAGTACCAGGGCATGTCTCCTGGCTTAGGCTTAGACTGCCATGATGAAATACCACAGACTGGGTGGCTTCAACAACAAAAAGTTATTTCTCAGAGTTCCGGAGGCTGGAAGTTCAAGATCAAGGCACTGCTGGCTGATCCTTTCCTGGTAAAGGCCAGCTTGCTGACTTGTAGACAGTCATCTTTTTGCTGTGTTCTCACATGGCCTTTCCTTGGTGCATGGAGAGGAAGAAAGATTTATCTCTCTTCCTCTTCTGTGACCACCAATCCTACTGGGTTGGGACTCCACCCTTACAACTCTTATAATCTTAAATATCTCCTAAAAGCCCTATTTCCAAATATAATTCTGTTAGGGGTCAGGGCTTCAGCAAAGGAATTGGAGTGGTAGTGGCCCACAGCGGTGGTGGGGGCGGATATTTTAGTGTATCTTGAGTTTGCAAGGATGAAGGGGAAAGGCGGTGCCCATCGGAACCTGCCTCTGAGTCACACTTCCTGGATGAGCCATGGGCCACAGCATCTGTATCAGGAGTAGTCAGGAAACAGTGCGCCTCAGGAATAAACAAGATGACCTAATGATCCAGTTTTCCCAGCTGTGGTCCATCTACAGCTTTGAGGCAGAATCCAGCGATTCTGCTGGTGGACAGGTCATGGTAAATTTCTAACTCTCTTCTTTCCAGGCACGGCTTTGGTTTCCTGCTGCAGCTGCTGCTGGGGAGTTATGGGGGCATCTCCTCTGCCTGTGGGCTGCTGGGGTTAGGGGAAGGGCAGGAGGCCAGAAATGCTGCCTCTAGCCCAACTCAGCGTCACCCATGCTATTCTCCGCAGCTGCATTTCTCCACTCGGTGATTACAAATGAAACTGGGGAATAGAATCAAAAGAGGACCTACAGACAAGCTAGCCTCCACTTCCTGAAACATTTTGGGGCAGGAGTTTATGAGCTGGAACCATGTTATTTGTAAGATTCTCCCTGGTGGATATACATTCAAGTATTAAAGTGCTACAGGCGATTTAAAAAAATAGTATTCCTTCCAGAGTCTGTGTGGGACCAGCACAGTGACACTGAATCCGGCTGTTAGACCTGGCTGTTACTGATTCTAATACGTGGCCTTGGACATTTCATTTCTCCAAGTATAGCTTTCCTCATCTGTAAAATATGGATATAATCTTTAGAATGTTTGAGACAGTATATGTGAAGGGACTCTAGAAACAAGAAAGTCCAAATCCCAGTGACATTTTTTGGAGAGAAAAAAAAAAAATCCTAAAATTCACATGGAATCTCAAGGGACCCTGAATAGCCAAAACAATCTTGAAAAAGAACAAAGTCGGGGGTAGGGAGGTTGGGAAGGGATAATATGAGGAGAAATGCCAGATATAGGTGACTGGGGGATGGAGGCAGCAAACCACATTGCCATGTATGTACCTATGCAATAATCCTGCATGGTCTGCACATGTACCTCAGAACCTAAAGTACAAGAAAAAAAAAAATTTTTTTTTAAAGCGACAAAACACAACACAACATGAAAAAAAAGAAAAAGAACAAAGCTGGAGGACTTACACTTACTGATTTCAAAACTTACTACAAAGCAACAGTAATCAAAACAACGTGGCACTGGAATAAAGATTGACATATAGATCAATGTAATAAAATAGAGAGCCCAGAAATAAACCCTTGCATATATGGTCAAATGATTTTTGGCAAGGGTGCCATGACCACTAATGACAAAAGGACAAGCTTTTTCAACAAATGGTTCTGGGAAAACTGGATATCTACATGCAAAAGAATGAAGCTGGACCCTTACCTAACACCATATGCAAAAATTAACTCAAAATAGATCAAAGACCTAAAAGTAACCTGAAACTATACAATTTTTAGAAGAAAATTTGGAGCAAAATCTCCACAATGTTGGATTTGGCAGTGATTTTTTTGGATATGACATTAAAGACACAGACAACAAAGAGAAATAGACAAATTGGATTTCATAAAAATTTTGTGCATCAAAACGCAAAATCAGGCCTGTGCAGTGTCTCACGCCTGTAATCCCAGCACTTTGGGAGGCCATGGTGGGCGGATCATCTGAGGTCAGGAGTTTGAGGCCAGCCTGGCCAACATGGTGAAACCCCATATCTACTAAAAATACAAAAATTAGCCAGGCCTGGTGGTGCATGCCTATAGTCCCAGCTACTTGGGAGGCTGAGGTGGGACAATCGCTTGGACCTGGGAGGTGGAGATTGCAGTGAGCGAATATCATACCACTGTACTCCAGCCTGGACGACAGAGCAAGACTGTGTCTCAAAAAAAAAAATAAAAGGCAAAATTAACAGAGTAAAAAGTCAACCCACACAATGGAAGAAAATGTTTGAAAATCATATATTTGATAAGAGATTAATATCCAGGATATAGAGAGAACTCCTAACGCTCAACAACCAAAACACTAAACAACAATTAAAAAATCGACAAAGGACTTGACTAGATCTTTCTCCAAAAAACACATGAAAAGATGTTTATATCAGTAATCATTAGGGAAATGTAAATGAAAACCACAATGAGACACCAGCTCATACTCATTAGGATGGCTACTATCAAAAACAAGTGCTAGCAGTGAGGACGTGAAGAATTTGGAATGCTGTACACTGTTTGGCAGATGTAAAATAGTACAGACACTGTGGAAAATATTATTATGATGCTTACTCAAAAATAGAATTACCATATAATCCAGCAATTCCACTTCTGGGTATATACCCAAAAGAACTGAAAATAGGATCTTGAAGAGATATTTGTGTACCCATGTTCATAGCAGCATTATTCATAATTGCTAAAATGTGGACAAGATCCAAGTATTTATCAAAAAAAGAGTGGATAAACAAAATGTGGCATACAAACAATACAATGTATTTTAAGAATTATTCAGCTTTAAAAAGGAAGGAAATTGGCCGGGTGCGGTGGCTCATGCCTGTAATCCCAGCACTTTGGGAAGCCGAGGTGGGCGGATCACAAGGTCAGGAGATCAAGACCATCCTGGTCAACATGGTGAAACCCGTCTCTACTAAAAACACAAAAATTAGCTGAGCGTGGTGGCACGCACCCGTAGTCCCAGCTACTCGGGAGGCTGAGGCAGGAGAATTGCTTGAACCCAGGAGGCGAAGGTTGCAGTGAGCCAAGATCGCGCCATTGCACTCCAGCCCGGGCAACAAGAGTGAAACTCCATCTCAAAAAAAAAAAAAAAAAAAAAAGGAAGGAAATTATTAAATATAATACAACATACATGAATCTTGAGGACATTCTGCTAAGTGAAATAATCCAGTTGCAAAAAGAAAATACTGTATGATTCCACTTATATGAGGTATTAGAGAGGGGGTCATGATTTAATGGGCATAGAGTTTCAGTTTTACAAGCTGAAAAGAGTTCTGGAGGTGGATGATGGTGATGGTTGCTCATCGTTAGTGTATTTAATACCACTGAACTGTTCACCTTAAAAGGATTAAGATGACAAATTTTATTTTGTGTGCATTTTATCACAATAAAAATTAGAAAAAAATTGTCATAAAACTAAGATATTATTAAGAACAATCAGAATTATTTCTGTCTTGTTTACAATCATCATATGAAAAACAAGTCATTTATCTAGCATGACACCAGCTATAGGAATTGTTCCCCTCAAAGATGCTGACCTTCTAACCCTTGGTATCTGTGAGTGTGAGTTTACTTGGAAATTGGGTTTGTGGAGGTGATCAAGTTAAGTGAGGTAATTAGGGTGTGCCCTAATCCAATAATGACTGTGTCCTCATGAAAAGGGGAAAAGAGACAGACAGGTATAGAGAGAAGATGTGAATTCCCAGGGAGCACACATGGCCATCCATAAGCCAAGGAATGCATGAGGTTTCCAGAAGCTAAGATACAGACATGAAACAGACTGCCCCCTACATCCCTCAGAAGGGGCCAGCCCTGCTGACACTTTGATCTTGGACTTCCAGCCTCCAGAGCTGTGAAACACCGCATTTATGTTGTTTAAGCTGCCCAGTTGGAGGTGCTTGTTACAGTCGTCCCAGGAAATTATACAACATCTTACCTGAATTTGCTTTCTTCTTCGATGTAGTTAATTAAATTCAAAACTATATATCGAATAATGACGGTATGCTCTCTCTCCATGTAGCTTCAGAGGGGGTAGAGAGTCCTTCTCCTGAAGGAACAGGAAGAACACAAGGGAAGGGACCAACTTACATCTCATCTGAGAGAGACACACTTCTGGAATAAGAGGTCTGTGGTTAAGTGTGCTTCTCTAGTAGTTCAGAGACAGAGGAAGCATCTGCAGGCTAAGACGCTGAGGGCTAGGTGAGGGCTGACCTAAGTTCTGAAGGGTGGATGGGTTATGGGTTGGAGGGGAAGATGGAAAAGTCACAGGGGAGAGAAGCAGCATGGGCCAAGTGTGGAGGAACCAGTGAGTGGGCTGGGTTTCAGGAAGGGGCCTCGGTCTGCTTTTGAGCCCTGCCTGAACGTTTCCACCCCATGCTGCCTCCTGCCTGTGTCTGCCATTCTCCTCCCATCCTGTGGTCCTGTGCGTATGTGGACAGCCTTGCCCCTTTGCCCTGTGCTTGGGAGAAATGTGCTCAGTTTCTGTGGCAAGGATGTTGCTATGTGTTTATCAAATTGGCTTTGTTTTCTTCTGGAACATTTAGGAAGACCATAGCTCCCAGAGCCCCTTGCATCCTGGTGCGGCTGTGCGACCACTTCTGGCCCATGGATGTGGGTGGAAGTGATGTGTGCTGCCCCAGGCCGGGTTCCGGGACCCCACCTAGTGCTGTCTCTTCTCTTGTTGGAGGTCGGAGAACCAGTAGCGGCCTTGGAAGCCCTAAAGACGCCTGGGGCATCCCAAGGTGGAGGAGGCCAGTTCCATGCCTGGTGGAGGCTTCTGCTCTCAGGGTGAACTGCAGCCTGAGTGAGAATTAGGGTCTTACTTGTGACCGTAGCACGACGGATCCTGCTCTGGCTGACAGTCACTGCTACAGTCACCCTGTTGATGGGTCTGGGTCTTGGCCTCTGACCCAGGTCTTCTCACCTGTAACCCCACCGGCCCTTTGCCTGGACACTTCACGGGGAGCTAGAGTGGCTTTGGCTGAGGAGGAAGCATGGTGCCCGCAGGTACCGGGCCGCCTGCGTCAGTCGGTGCAGTTGAGTCCACCGCCCACCGGCATGACTTCATGTAATCCTCACTGCAGGGCCCACGGGGAGGGGAACTTCCTCGAGGTCTAGCTTTGCCTTTCTGCCTTCAGAGCCAAGGGAGGAGGGGTCTGGACCCAGCCCACTTTCCCAGCAAGGCCCTGCGCTTGCACGTTGCTCTGGAGGCCTCTGTAGCAGGAGTTCACTGTTTTCCGTGGAGGAGGAGTGGAAGGAGGGATTGAGCTCTCCCCTAGAGACGCTGGAAAGACAGTTTTGTCTCAGCCTCACACGATCGCCCAGCTCCACATTTCTGGCTGTTTCTGTGGTTACCTTTCTTCGGGGATGTTTGGGGCGGGAGGTGTGTGTGTGTGTGTGTATATTTGCTTTTCTGAAGCCGTTTTTCCGGAGCCCCTGATGGTGGGGGGCGGTGCTCTGGGAAGCGGGGTCCCTGGTTCCACTCTGGGCAGGTGCAGGGGATGGAGGACGCCCCCCTCCCCGAGAGCCAGGAGATGCCAGTTCGGCGCCTCTCCCGCGTGGAGCCCGAAGACCACAGATGTTAGGAAGGAGGAGCTCAGGAAACCCGCCCCTGCTCCCTTCCGTGGTTAGGTGGGGAAACCGAGGCTGAGGCGGCCAAAGGGACTCGTCTAAGCGGCCTGGGGAGTCACCGGAGGTAACCAGGGCTGGAGCCAGGCCTCCCACTTCAGGCCTGAGCGGGCGCGGGAAGGGGTGCGAGCTGCACGCAGGGCTGGGGACGGGGCCGGGGCAAGTCGTCTCTTCCCCTTCCTAGGCCGCCCGGGCCACTTCCTGCGGGGCGGGGACGGGGGGCGCGGGCGCGGGGCACGGGCGCAGGGCTGGCCCCTCCCGGGCGCCGCCTCTCGGCCTCTCCTACACGCACAGGCCAGAGGCCAAGGGTTAGGGGAGCGGAACTGGTGCCCAGCTCCGCCCCTGTCCCAAAAGCCACTGGGGGCTGGGACCGAGCAGGGCCTAGGTTGGGCCGCGAGGGCCGAGGAGCTGAGAGCTGCAGGGGCGGCGAGGGCCCAGCGGGTGCTGAGGGTCCGGCAGGGGGCGTGTCCTTTCGGGGGCGAGGCTTGGAGGGGCGGGGCCGGGTCTGGAAGGGGCGGGGCCGCAGGAAACTTGAGCGCCCGCCTCCGGCCGCGCGCCCCGCCCCGGCCCCCGCCTCCGGGTCCCGCCTTCGCGTCCCTTCCTTCCCGGAGCTGGCGGGCGAGCCGCGGCGGCGGCAGGCGGTGGCGAGCGGCGGCGGCTGGCGGCGGACGGGCGGACTGGCGGGCGCCTCCACCTTGCTCCTTTCCTGGCTGCCGGCTTCCTTTTGTCTTTCTGGGCGGCGATGAGAGCCGGGCCAGCGCAGCAGCTGCGGACGCACGGAGGCCCGCGCTCCTAGTCACACCTCCCGGCCTCGGCGCGCTTGTCCCGGGGAGCGGCCCGCGTACGCTGCAGCCGCCGCCGGCGCGGAACTTGGGCTTGGGAAGCCGACGGACCGCGTCCTGCGCCGGAGCAGGTAGGGAAGGGGCGGGCTGCGGGCGTGTGCACCGGCGAGCGCTGCGAATCTGGTTCTTGGCGTGTGTGTTTGTGTGCGCGCGTGTGTGTCCGGGGGTGCCCGCGTTTCTCTGCTTGGTGGAGTTGTGGGTGACCGCGGACGGTGATGTGTCTTTCGAATGGCGCGTACTCGTGGGGATATGTGTGCACCTTAGGTGTGCACATTTTGGACTGCGTTTGTGGAATTGTGTGTCGGGACGCAGTTGCTGGTGGGGAGCGGTGCCTGGCGGGTGTCGTGTGTGAGCAGCTGTGCGTGGAGCGGGGTGGCGGGGTGGGCGTGGGCGGTCCCGCCCCGCACGCAGAGCCCCTGTCCCTGCGGGTCGGCGCAGTGCGTAGCTTAGGAGCCTCCGGAACAGCTGGGACCCGACGGGGCAAGCGCGGGCCTTGCGGGAAGGCTGGGCCGGACCCTCGGGGACAGGTCCGTGCGGCCCACGTGGGTCGCCGGTGAGCCTCTGCCAAGGGTGGGGGCCGACGCGGAGGCGATCCGCAGGTTCCTTGCAGGGTCGTGGGGCGACGAGCAGAGCCCTGGCCTTCCCATGACCCGCACTAAGACCTGGGCCAGACACACCACATTCCCGGTCGCTGCTTGCTTCTCTTTCAAATGAGGACAGCTCCTCCCTCGGGGGCTGTGGTGACAGGTGAAATGAGAACGCACTGAAGACAGCTCTTGGCTCAGTGCCCCGCACACAGTAGGTGTTGTGTTAATTGGATTGGCGTCTGCTGTTTAAAATCTTTTCTTTCCTTTATCGTGCGTGGGGCCTTACATTTCCCCCGGGCGTGTTTCCTGCCTCTCTCTGGCCCTAACTTAACGGCGAAGCACCGAGATTCCAGAAAGTTTAGCTGCCAGCTGCGCTGCCTCCTGCCGCACCGCCTCCTGCCGCCGCCGCCAGTGCCCGAGAGCGCAGCGCGGGGCCCACCCTGCCCCAGCCCCCCGGGCTCCCGCGCCGGCGTGGGGGTCCCTCTCCTGGCCGGGAGGCAGCGACTGCGGAGTCGAGAGCCCTTTCGCTCAACAAGTGCCTAATTCCAGAGGATGCGGCTCAGCCCGTGGAGTCCCAGAACCACGGCGTGAAATTGGTGCTTCCCGCACACGCAGAGCTCCAGCTCCCGAGGTATCCCGGTCGGGCCTGGTCACGCCAAAGGCCACCCCTTTCCTCCCGGCTGACCCCAATTCCACCAGAGGAGGATGTTTGCCAGGTCTCCGAGTCCAGCCGAGGGCCTCGGCATTAGATACTCCCCAGCCCCAGCCCCTGCCATCCCGGCTCCCTTGCAGCCAGCCTCATGCCCAGGGGCCACATGGGACCCCTCCTCCTAGTCCCACATCTTAATTTAAAACGCATTTACTTTTGAAACCTACTACTCATAAAACTGAACCGCAGTGAATGTGCACGCAGCTCTGACCACGATTCACTCTCTGGAGAGTCCTGGCGCCTCAGACGCAGAAGGCCAGCTCTGTGGTATAGGCGCCCTCGCTAGAGCAAGCGATATTCCTTCCCTTCATCGCCTTGGCGTCTTCCTCTGGGGGTGGGGGGGGAGGGGGGGGTGGGGAATCGCCTTTAACCAAGGGAGCCACGGATCTCACCGGTGCAGGAGGCTCTCAAAATGGAGCGCCGGCATGGGGTGGGCTTCGGAGGGGGCGGCCTGGGCGGCCTTTGATATGGGATGCCGTTCCCAAGCGTCAGGTGCTACCCGGTGATGTTCCCAGAGAGGCGGACGGCTTTGCGGGCTTTTAGGAGTCAGGAACAGAAACCTGGTCCGGTGCCTTTTGGTTTTCCTCTGCCGGGACTGAAGCCCTGCAATCCCAGCCATGGCACGCCAGCGGGATGTGATGAGCTCATTTTTCATCCTGACTTGGTGACCGGGCACACTTAGAATGGACCCTGTTTTCTGTTTCATCGAATGATTTTATATCCTACGGGATAAAAGGGCTCGTAATCAGATTCCATAATAATATGTTTAAAAATCCGCCTGGCTTTATCAGCTCAGAAGACAGACCAAAACCCAGGGTTTTTTGTTTGTTTTTGTTTTTATCTAGTTAAAGCCAGCCCTTTGTCTCAAGCAGCCAGGGTTTTGGCCTTAGATCTATTTCTGTTTCACTTTTGAGAGCGCCTGTAATTACTGAGCTCTTGAGGTTTTATTGGATAACGTGGCAAAGGGAAGGCCCGGGGCCCTGCCTGCCTCTCCCTGCGGTGGGATGTGGTGCCATGTCCTAGCCTTGCCTGCTCCCTCTGCGTTCCACTTTGATGCTGTTTTTAAGGTGGAACATCCATGTCAATGTGTGATAACAATTTGGGAGACTTTGTCTTTGGAATCCAATAAATGGAAGGTCATTTGACCTGTGGAGAAACCAAAACAAGTCAAAACCCCAGAATAACAGAGATTTGCCCATACTCCAGCCAATGGCCCATTTATTTCCAGCAAGCCCTCCTAGAGATAGATTCTAAGTGAAGTACAAGAACTTGGACACATTGCTTCGGAAGGTATCTCCGCCCCCTTTCTAGCCACAGGGCTGTGCAGAATTACAAGTGCAGTCTATGGAAAGACAAGGACTGGACTCCCGTTGGCGCACATGCCCCATCCCAGGCTCCATGCTCACCTAGCACTGTTTCAACCTGGAGCTGTTTCCTCCTGTGAAGCGCTGGGGCTCACACCCGCACCTTCATGGCTCTGTGAGCACAGTGCCAAGGACTGCAGCGTGCAAACAGTGCGTGCCTGGTGATTGTGCATCGGGGCACCTGTCTCCCTGTGACACGCCCACTCATGAACCAGTGATAATCCAGGGTACTAACAGGGGGCTCCAGAGTTTAGTTGGCACCGAAGATTAAGCTACTTGGCAGCTGAATTTTTATCTAGATCGGGGTTAGGTTTGTATTAAAATTTTGCATACCAGCAAGCCCTAAACCATGCCTGTTCATTACGGGATAATTCGTTCAATTGATGAGTTGCCAGCCCACGATTGATGGAGGATTATGTGTATTCTGCTAGTTTGTTAGCATCTGATGTCATTGTGCTGCAGGAGGGGCTGGGGGAGGCACATTTGGAGTTAGGATGACACACACTTGTAGATTTTAATCATGCTCTACTTTGGGGCTCCCTGTTCTCCCACGGTAGCAGTGGGTTTCTGTGTCGTTCTCATGTCCTCACGTAAAGCTGCACATCTGTGAATGTCACGTAGCTCTTGTCCTTTTCCCTTTACATTTTCTAATCTGGGAATGACAGAGGGTGGCTGTGTATGGAGATGGCAGCATGGGCTTAGGGGCTCTCTTGGTGCCAGTTGCCATACAGAAAACAAGTTTCTTCAAATCACTTTCTACAAAGAAAAAAGAAATGGTCAGAATCTAGTGGCGCAGACTGTAATCTAACTCCAGGTCATCAATACAGTTTGACAGGTGGAACATTTCTTAGTGCTGTTGAGCATGGTGCAAGTCTCAAGATTTTTTTTTTTTTTTTTTTTTATCATCTGAAAAGCACAGTAAATCCTTTAGAGAGCCCTACCTTGGCCAAGTCGTTTAAAAAAAAATTGAATTTCAGAGGCAACGCTTCCCATCTCTGCATTGATGAGGCATGACTAACTAAAGACATCCTTCCCAGAGACATCTCCACTCACCCTCCTCTGCCAGCAGCAGGGCAGGAAAGATGACTTCTTGGGGCTGTGTGCCTTTACTGTCATAAGCAAGTGCACGCTGAATGCTTGCTAATCCTGCAGCTGGGTTTTCTGGGTATTTGTTTCATTTTGGTGCTTGAGATACTAACCAAGTTGGCAGGAAGCCAGGAGCCTGGGGCTGGAGGTGCTTTCCTTGCTCTGTGTCCCCTTAGGCAAGTGAGGTCTGTCCTCAGGCAGGCACGATATTAAGTGCATCTCTAGAGGATGGGTCCTTCCACCTGCCCAGGTGCACTGGCTGCACTCATCTGTGTGCACGTCTGTGCATTGGCAGGTGATATAGATATACTTGAGCTGCAGACCCAACCCTGGGTGTGGGCTCCGAGCTACCCCATATCAAAGCAGAGCCCAGGACTCTTCTCCCTTGCTGAGGCTGTGTCTCCTACCTATTATGGCCAACATGTCTCATCTGCTCATTGGTTAAAGCTAGAAATCTCTAAAGAGTTTCATAGCTCTTTCTCCTTCTTCACCTCGCTGTCTAATCAGGTCAGCACTCTCTGAGGGTGCACACCCACTCTTCCTGCACAGCAGAGCCTTATCTGCCCTTGGCCCAGAGCACGACTCTAGTTCCTTCACTTCAGCCCTGCTGGCAGCACTTCACTGTTTAAAACACAGATTTCAGTCAGGCTCAGTGGCTCACGCCTGTAATTCCAACACTTGGGAGGACGAGGCGGGCAGATCACAAGGTCAGGAGTTCAAGACCAGCCTGGCCAACACGGTGAAACCCCGTCTCTACTAAAAATAAAAAAATTAGCTGGGTGTGGTGGCGGGCACCTGTAATCCCAGCTACTTGGTAGGCTGAGGCAGGAGAATTGCTTGGACCCGGGAGGGGGAGGCTGCAGTGAGCCAAGATCGTGCCACTGCACTCCAGCCTGGGCGACAGAGCTAGACTCCATCTCAGAAAAAAAACAAAAAAACAACCCACAAATATTATCATCCCACTCTCTGCCTCCCCAGCCCCGCCAAGGTTTGTTCTCTTACGCAATAAGTGCTTCTGATACCTGCTGTGTGCCTTGTGCCAATTTGGGCTCTGAGAATGTTGGACCCAGGCTTCCTTCCTACCTTTGCAGACTTTAAGGTCTTGGGCTGGGGGTTGTGTGTGGGGGACCCATCAAATAAGTCCAAGGGCCTTGAAGTGCTATGGAGGGGAGCTCCTACCCCAGGTTAGGGGGCTCCCTGGAGAAACACCCTCTAAGCTGACACCTGGGAGATTTGGGGGGCAGGGTAGGGGCTAGAGGTGGGGCTGGATTGTTTGATGCCTTTCTTCTCTCCCACCCAGACTTCCTTATCTGCTAAACTCCTACTCATTTTTGTTTTAATTAATGGCTCTACCAAAATAGAATTCATCTCTCATGAAATGTACCCATTCTAAGTATACAGTTTAATGATTTTCAGTAAATTTATAGAGCTCACAGCCATTACCACAATCCAGTTTTGGAATATGTACGTCACCCCAGAAAGATCCCTCTTTTGTAGAAACTCCCTGTCCCTACCCTTAAACCCGCAGTCCCCACAAATTTGCTTTCTGTCTCTAGATCTGCCTTTTCTTTTTACTTGTGTTTTAATAGGTTTGGCTCAAGGGCCACTTCACAGGGACCTTCCTGGAGTCTTCTAGTTAGAATTTATTTTTCCCCCAGCACTGAAGAAGTGATCTGGGTGCTTGGCCATCCCCCTGAGAGATGGTGAGCTCTCTTACTGGCCTCTCATGCCTGTACCTGGCGCAGCACAGGCACCTACGGTATACCCAAGGTGTGTTGGCTGGACCACCTGAAGGCATGTTCCTCACATTTCTTTTGTATAACTCCTGAGTATCTAGCAGAGTGTTGGGATTTAAAATACAGGGCATATATTGATGTGTCAAGTTCTTGATGAAACAAGTTAATGTATGTATGTAGCAGGGCAAATGGCAAACAAATAAATAAAAGCACCCTATTTTTTAAGCCAGACATGGCGGCTCTTGTCTGTAGTTCCCGCTACTTGTGGGGCTGAGGTGGGAGAACCGCTTGAAACCAGAGATTTGAGCCTGGGCAATATTGTGAGACCCTGCTTCTTAACAAACTTTTTTTTTTTTTGAGATAGGGTCTTGCACTGTTGCCCAGGCTGGAGTGCAGTGGTATGATCCCACCTCACTGCAGCCTTGAACTCCTGGGCCCAAACAATCCTCCTGCCATAGTCTCCTGAGTAGCTAGGACTACAGGTGCACACCACCATCCCTGGCTAGTTTTTTAGTTTTTTGTGGAGATAGGGTCTCACTATGTTGCCCAGGCTGGTCTTGAACTCCTGGGCTCAAATGATTCTCCAGCCTTGGCCTCTCAAAGTGCTGGAGTTATAGGTGTGAGCCACTGTGCCAGCCCAAACCATTTTTCCAAATGAAAAAACTGAGGAGGCCCAAAGCAAATAAGTAGCCTAAGGCAAGTGGAAGGATCAAGAATTGAGCCAGGTCACTTTCTCTTCCTTGTTTTGGTAGTAATGCTATGCCCTTTCATGGCCTTGCCTAGGCTGGTGCTGTTTTTCCTATTCGAGTCTTGTCATCCATTCCTAAGCCATGGAAGCGCCTTCTAGGGCGTGAGTGCTGTGTGACACATCTTCATTTGCCCCAGTACCTAGTCCACAACTGAGCAGGCAGAGGTGGTTCAAGCAATGTGTGTGTGCAGAGAGGTCTCCTGGCAAATAGAAGGGGCTGGGGTGGGGGTTGTTGAATGCAGTGGTGCTATGGACTCGGGTGGTTTGTGCATTTCAGTTTTCTGAATGTATTTCTGATGCATTGCTCTCCTTGCATCATTTTCGTTCTTTGAGGAAGAGAGCAGAGGATGAGACGCCATTGGATAGATGCACAAACCGAGACACAGAAATTGTATACCCATTGTTTGCCAGGTAGGTCACAAATGACCGTTCTCTCCCAGGGTTGTAGAGAACTCTCATGCTGGACAGAAACCATGAAGGAAACCATGGTGGAAAGAACCAAAACATTCTTGGACCCTTATTTGCAAAACACCTTGGGGGAAAGGTCAGGGACACTGGGGTTTGAATTGTAGTCTTTGCTCTGTTGTTTATTGGCTGGTGATGTTCTCTGAATTTGTTTCCCCATGCGCAGAAAGGGGTTCTAGGCCAAGCTCAGATACTGACAGGAACACAGATGTGGCAGACCTGGGTTTGAATTGTAGTCTTTGCTCTGTTGTTTATTGGCTGGTGATGTTCTCTGAGTCTGTTTACTCATGTGCAGAAAGAGGTTCTAGGCCCAGCTGAGACGTAACAAGAACACAGATGTGAGTACCCAGGTGAGTCTGGCTGGTCACGTGTGGAATGAATGGTGGTGGCTGCTGTTACTCTTTAAACATTCTTGGATCTAGTGCCTCCTCTGCCACCGAGTACAGAATTCCTTTTCAAATTCAGGCTTATGAGGCGTGTTTTGATCCAAGCTGTTGTAGCAAGTGATTGTTGCTGGAGTCTGTGACTGCGGTGAGTGTGGAGGCTTCCGGAAGGCGGCTAGGGCCGGTTACTGCTTGGAGTTTGGGGAGCTGCCATTTTGGATCATCCCAGCCTCATGCCTTCTGAGAAGCATCTGTCAGGGTCCCTGAGGCACGCGTACCTGAGCTTGTGGTGGGGGCTGCGCAGAGAGAGCTGCAGGTTGTTCCTCAGGCAAAATGAGGCCCAGAGCTGGTGGTCCCCTCCCGCTGTGAGTGCGTGCAGAACATGGATCGGGTCTGGGTGCGTTCATGCTGGCAGGCCGCAGGACTGCTGGGCACACTCGCAGAATCCCAGTTCTGTGCAGCGGTGTGTATGGCCTGCAGTGTTCTTTTTCTCTAGCAGCAAAATGCTCAGCTCTCTGCCTTCTTTCTGTGCATTGAACAGACGTTTCCAGAAAAGAGAATTGATGACAGCCCCACTCTTCCCTTTCACTCCCATCTTTTCTATTTGCTGCCCTGTAATCAATTTTTGGAGAGAAGTGAGAACCTCTCAAAATCAATCACCTATGTTAAAAAAGAAAATCATTCCCAACATCACGCAGCTTTCCGTATTTACTATGTGTGGCTGGAGACACTCCTGGCAGAATAAGTGTGGGATGTGGGAGGTCCAGAAAAGCCCCCAGCTTCAGGGGCTGAGGCACGGCTGTGGGTGACAGAACTGCTTGTCCCCCCACTCCCCAATCCTTTGGCAGTGGCTGGGGTGTGCCTTATTAGAAACTCTTCAGTCATGCAGGGTGGAGCCTGTGCTGGTGACACAGCCTGGATGCCTGGCAGGGGCTTAGCCTCCAGGGGTGGGACATGAACTGTGGTGGCTGCCTGCTGTGGCTTCTCTGTGTCCATCTTATTCCCAGCAAGTAAAGGTAGAAACAGGCCTCCGGCAGGTGCTAAGGCCCCACTTGCCTTCATGCTGGAATGTCGGCAGGTACAATCCGTTCTTATTTTGTAAGGGGTGCTTTTCCCTCTTCTTTCTGAAGACATTCAGGGATAAAGAATTGCTGCTTTTATTAATGTATGTTCTTGGTGATATGCTATTACCTTATCTAAAACCAATATGGCCTGGCTGATTATTCTCAGAGCTCACTGTAAGGTGAAAGGTTATGCATTTGAGAATTATTTCCACCAGTGTGGGTGGGAGTAGGGGAAGGACATGTAGAGCACAGGTAAGGAATTCGAGGTTTTGGGGCCAGGGATCCCCAAGCAGCGTAAAGGCCTTGCTATGGCCCATAGCTCCTTCCCCTGTGGCTTGTCCCGGGCCAGTTGCTGGCTCCTCAAGACCATTATCACCATTATCATCATCATCATCACTGTCATATCTATCACCATCATTATCACTGTCATCATCACCATTCTCTATCATCGTCATCACTATCATCCCTATCCCCATCATCATCACCATCACCATCATCACTGTCATCCCCATCATCATCATCATCACCATCACCATTCTCCATCACCATCACCATCGTCACTATCATCCCTATCCCCATCATCATCACCATCATCAACCATTCTCCATCAACATCATCACTATCATCCCTATCCCCATCATCATCACCATCACCATCATTACCATTCTCCATCACCATCATCATCATCACTATCATCCCCATCCCCATCACCCCCACCTCCATCATCACCATTCTCCATCACCATCATCATCACTATCATCCCCATCCCCATCACTGTCGCTGTCATCATCACCATTCCCCATCACTATCATTGTCATCACCATCACTATCATCACTGTCATTATCACCATCATCATCATCATCACCATCACCATTATCATCACTACCACCACCACCATCACCATCATCACTGTTGTCCCCGTCCTCATCATCATCACCATCACTATGATCACCATCATCATCACCATCACCATTGTCGCCGTCACCATCATCAGTATTGTCCCCATCCCCATCATGGTTCCCATCACTACCATCCTCACTGTCACCGGAATCACCACCATCGCCATCACTGTCACCCAATATCATGGTGCTTCTCAACCTTTACCACTGCTTCACATGGCATTCCTGCTGAGTCAGCTGTTCTTCGTGGGTATTCTGCTGTTGGTGTGGTAATTAGGGGAGTCAGGACAGGATGAGTGTAGACATAGAGAGCCCAAGTGGATGATGGTGGAGTGTGATTCTTCTGAAAGGGTCTCCATGAGAATCACTGATCTGAAGATTTTGGGAGAATCTCACATATTCTTTCAGGCCCAGGAGTAAGCCAGTGTTACCTGCTCTGTGGAGCCCTCCTTTGCTCCTCCAGGGAAGACAAATTATTCTAGCTGGAGGCTGACCTTACTGCTTGTCCACCTCTCCCAGGGTGGTAGGCCACTTTAGGTAGGACCCTGTGGATTTCTCCTTGGTGACCCCCCCATTCCTGGCACAGAGCCTGGAACACAATGTCTGCTCAAATGTGTGACCAAACCATCTCCCAATTCCTTAACTGTAGGATGGCGGGTGCCTTGACTAAAATGTTACACCATACTTGACGGCTGGCTTTGCAGGTCTGAATAGCTAGGTTATATTTGTCGTCAACTGGTGAGAGTTGTTTTATGCATTTGTTAAAATTGTGGGACAGTGGTCTGGAAACCAACAAGGCTTTAGGATTGGCAGAGTGACTCCCATCCCATCGTGATGTCTGGCTTTGACTTGGCCCAGGGGACATTGCCTCTCCAGATCTCATCTGACACATGGGGCTTAGGGTTGAGCAGCCACTAAATCCTCTGTCGGCTCTACAATTCAGGAAAGATGTTTAAAAATACAGACTTGCATTGTACGTACATTCAACATAGAGCAAAGAGAGAATTTCTCTAGCTAAATTGACTGCAAAAAAAAATGAAACCTCTCGGGCCAGGTGCAGTGGCTCACACCTGTAATCCCAGCACTTTGGGAAGCCGAGGCGGGTGGATCACGAGGTTGGAAGTTCAAGACCATCCTGGCCAATGTGGTGAAACCCCCGACTCTACTAAACATGTAAAAATGAGCTGGGCGCGGTGGCGGGCACCTGTAATCCCAGCTACCTGGGAGGCTGAGGCAAGAGAATAGCTTCAACTTGGGAGGTGGAGGTTGCAGTGAGCCAAGATTGTCACTGCACTCCAGCCTGGGGGACAGAGTAAGACTCCATCTCGGGAAAAAAAGAAAAAAATAAATAAAAGTGAAACCTCTTATAAAATGCAGGCACCCTAGCAACTGCCATCTTAAGAGGCAGCATTATGATTCAGAAGGAACTGATAATATTGAGGAGCATATTTGTGGAACATAGATTAGGAGAGGTTGGGGGGGTGGGGGTAGGGTGATGACGGGAAGATGCTAAGGTTGGAAGCTAGGGAAGTGAGCTCTGTGGGTTGGTTTCATGCACTCAGCTCACCATTCAACCTTTTCTGTTAACGTCCTGTATTAAGGAGGCTGAGATTAAGAAGATGGGGGCTCATGGGATAAGGGGAGACAGACAGAGGTGAGTGGCTACAGTGGGGGATTCACTGTGGGAGCACTGAAGAAGGCTGGCAGTCTGCTAAGGTCTTAGGCTATAGATCGGGTGCCTTATTTGGAAGCTGTTTACTGTTCCCTTCAGAGGATGCTCTCAAAAGAAAAACCACTGCCAGGGTTGTTGCTTTCCTCATTATAGTGATGTCTTTATGTTCTTAGGAGGTGATGGTACTGATTATATAAGAAACTGGTCAGCCGACCTTCTTAACTAGCTGTGAATTAGAGAAAAGTCAGAAGTAAGGAGTATCATAAAGGACAAATAATTGTGTTATTTGCAGACAAAAGTATGTGTAGTAATGTAAACTACTGCCAAGATCTTGCTTCAAATTGGTTTTTTTAAATGAATGGCTAAGAATTATTTGAAATTAGCATGTTAGCGGTAGTAGGATAGTAGGTATTATATAGATTTGATTAGGAGAGTAGGTAGTAAATAGTAGGTATAAAGAGACTGAAAATTAGCCATTTAAACATTTCTCCCAAAGGTGGGGCTGGGAAGCAAGAGAAAGAATTATGCAGACAGTTTCATTTCAGTTCTGTTTGGAGCGGGAAGAAAGTCAAAGAAAATGGATGGGAAGGAAATATACCAAAGTGTTAGCAGTGGTCACATCCCCTGGGATCATGGGTCTTTCTTGCTTTTTCATGTTTTGCCACATTCTACATTTTCACCAGTGGGCATTTATTATTTTTGCAATTAGAAAAAAGGCTTCAGGAGGAACTCCAAATACCCATCCCATGTTTACCCTCTTAATTTGCTTAGCAAACTTTCTTGTTATAGTCAGACTGGCTGGAATCCATAATTTCCATACTTGTGATTATTTAAATTAATGGAAATTTATCATAATCCCTCATTAAAATTTGTTCATTTCATTGAAATTCAATACTGAGCAAATCTGTTACCTGGGATATAAAGAAAAATGTTCAGTCCAAGCCTGGTGGCTCACGTCTGTAATCCCAGCACTTTGGGAGGCTGAGGCAGGCGGATCACCTGGGATTAGGAGGTCGAGACCAGCCTGGCCAACATAGTGAAACCCTATCTCTACTAAAAATATAAAAATGAGCTGGGCATGATGGCTCACACCAGTAGTCTCAGCTACTTGGGAGACTGAGGCACAAGAATTGCTTAAGCCTGGGAGGTGGAGGTTGTAGTGCCTTGAGATCATGCCACTGCACTCCAGCCTGGGCAGCAGAGTCAGAGACTTGCTCTCAAAAAAAAAACAAAACACAAAAACATTCAGAGTCTTCCAGGAATTTCACCAATTCATTGTGGCATAGGGTAGGGTTTGTTTATTATCTAGAATATGGTTTTTCTTTTTTGTGTGCTTGAATTTGGGCATTTACTTCATTTGTTGACCTGGAAGGAGCCATGTCGGTGCCTGCTGTTTGAACCTTGGGTATTTTAATGAAGTGGTTGGTATCCTGATACCACCAGCCCCCACTGTCACTGTTCATGGCTTCTGCTTTTCCAGGAATCATCTCCTTACTGTTTGTCTGTCATTCTAATATATTTTAGCTCCCTTTTTGAAAATAACTTTTTCTGCTCCCCCTCCCTGCCTGTTCCTCATGACCCCCAGAGAATGGACCTGCTGGTCTCCAGCCCCTGTGAATGGAAGAGTCCTGGCGGTGATCTTCCTTCTCTCCCTGTGGCTCAGACGGTGGGCATTGGGTTGACGGTCTTTCTTTGCTGGCTGGGAAGCAGGGCCACCTCAGCCCTTGTGAGGGCCCTGTCTGACTTTCAGTGGCTTTTCTCCAAAGGCTTTAGGGTTGTGACTCCCCATCGTTTTTCAGAGGTTTAATCTGTCTGAGTCCAGGATATTGAGTCAGCAGTGGAAAGTTATGAAGATGAGGCCAGCCATCAGAAAAATTGGCTAATATGAAAGATGAATTTCAGGGTGAAGGAAGGAGAAGGATGCTGAGGCCGGGCTGCCTTGCCAGGCAAATCACATGGCTGTAAAATGTGAGAAACCAGAGGTTGCCTTCCCCACTCACTCCGTGGCTACTTGCTGTTTCTTGGATTAGATATTGAAAGAACCTCATCTTTATAGTCTACTGTTCATATTTATGGTCTGAAGAAGGAAAATGTAATTTTCAGCAAAATTCCATCACGTCTGGTAAATAATTTCAGGTACTTTACCTATGATACCACATTAAAAAAAAAATGAATATGGCTTTTTCCAAAAAGCAATTGTCCTTTTCAAACTCTGGGCCCTCGGGTTATTACAAGATTTAACACGGAGGCAGGAAGCCTGCTCACCTATCACTGGAGACAGGTAGGTTGCTATGGAGAACAGGTGTGTCCCTGTGGTTTCCTGGGTATCCCCGTTGTCCTGGAAAAGAAATCAGCTCACTTTATGTGATCTTTCTGTAATAGCATGTGTGAATTAAGGTTTTCTCAACAAAGATCGATGTTTTCGTTGACTTACAGTGTGATTGCCAACAGAATTTTGTCCTCTGTTTGTTTTGCCTCATTGTGAATGCTACATAACTACCTTTTCCTGCCAGAAACACTTCCATGCAATGCCCGCCTATCCAAAACAGCAACAGCAACTTCACCAACAAAATCTCTTAACGCTAGACATGCCTGCTTTGATGTGAATGATCATTACCCCTTAAAATAATTCAATAACTTTTTTTTTATTTTGGAGACAGGGTCTGACTCCGTCACCCAGGCCGGAGTGCAGTGGTGCGATCCCGACTCACTGCATCCTCCGCCTCCCGGGTTCAAGTGATTCTCCTGCCTCAACCTCCTGAGTAGCTGGGAGTACAGGCACACACCACCATGCCTGGCTCATTTTTGTGTTTCTAGTAGAGATGGGGTTTCACCATGTTGGCCAGGCTGGTCTCCAACTCCTGGCCTCAAGTGATCCACCCGCCTTGGCCTCCGAAAGTGCTGGGATTATAGGTGTGAGCCACCATGCTGGCCTCAGCAATTATATATGGTTTGCCAAGCCCTGGCCTGGGCCCTGGGGTTGCAACGTAGAGCAAGACCATTGGAGCCCCTTCCCTGGTGGAGCTTGTATTATGGCTGTGATCCTAGACCATGTGAAGCCCACGAGGGGGCCCTGGGCAGACCTGTTCCTGGCTCACATTCACCATCAGCCACAGCCAGACCTCAGGCCCGGAACCTCTCTCGCTGTCCCCGGGGATGAGTGGGCGCGTGCCTTCTTGGTTGGACGACAACATCGACTGTTTTGTTTCATGCGTGATTATTCAGAGACATTTTTCAGAATGGAGAACAGTGCTTTATCAGTCTTCTTCTGAAAATTTTATACATTAAAAAAATCCTGCTTGTGCATATTCTTGGGTCCCTCCCCATTTAATAGTTTCTAAAGGCAGTCACTTGATGGTGAGCTGGAAAAAGCTCTTTGCGCTTACTTGTCAAATGTTGACAAGTCTTTCTCCTTTCATCCAGTTCAGCGCCAGCATCCTCAAACTCACTGAAACACAGCATCCCACAACGGCAGCCATTGTAGGTCCCAGGTGGGTGTCCTACTCCCCTACCCCCACCCCAGGCTCCCCAACCCCGGCTCGCACTTGCAGAAGTTACATCTTTGCAGTTATTTCAGGAGCAAAAGGCACCGACCACTCTTTCTCCCTTCTGTGGGTTTGTGGTCAGCAAGGGTCTACTGCAGTCCCGGTGCTGGACAGCCTGTTTTGCCCATGCTCATTAACTGGTAGGGTCCTCAAGTGGCCTTGTCACAAACCTGATTAGGCTGCACATGGGTGTGGACAGAGTTGGTGACAGTGCTGGATATCGGTGACATGGAGACAGTGACAGATCCCAGCCTCCACGTGCGGCCGGTGATTTGCTGGGTGGGCTCAGTGTTCCAGCGGCAGAGGATGCTGTGATCTGAATGAGCAGACAAACTGCAGGCCCCAAGTGCCATGGGCTTGGAGACAGGGAGGAGGCACTTGCCATTTGGGAGGCTAAGGGCAGCCAACAGCTGCTGTCTGAGGCTGACCCACTCCGTTGCAATGTAATAGGTAGTGAAAAGACCATCCTTTTTAAAGGAAAATAAATGCCTCCCTATGGACTCTGTTCCTATCCTGCCACCCTCCCTGAGCTTGAGCAGCACTCACTTATGCCTTCTCCAAGCCGGCCCCTGGGTCTGCCGGGACCGCTGTCATGCTTTGGATGGACACAGCCTCGTAGCGTCTATTTCCTTATCTGTGAAATGGGGATTATGCAGCCTCCCTTTCACAGGCTGCTTGTAATAGTTGCCATTAAAACTCTTCTAAACTCTGAAGTGCTGTGTCAATGTAAGGACCGACATCAACATCATCGTCATCATCATTGTCAGGCTTTCCATATTCACCTCCTGCTTCCGCGGCCCGGGAATGTCTGAAACTGCGGGTCCCTGGGACTCCCCTTGTGGAAATTTGAGTTCTGAGCCTTCTGCCCTTTTCCATCCACTGGTCTGGAGTCAACCCATGTTTTTCATTTTCCCTCTGCAAGATGTCAGCCCACAGGAGAGGCCTGGAGCCCTGCAGGGGAGATGGGACGGTGTTTGCAGCAAGCCCTGTGGCTGTGGGAACATGCAATCTCCTCCATCTGTCTGCCAGGCAGGAGAGTAACTTGCCATTATGTACCAGGCAGCCTGGGAGCTGGACTCTCAGATGAAAAACGCATGTTCAAGCACAGACAGCCAGGTGTGGCCTAAATCAGAGCATCGATTTAGCAAGCAGCTTCGCTCAAGCAGCCAGCTGTGTAATCACCTTTTCAGGGGATGATGGGCTGAAGGGCAGGTGGGGTGGGGCAGGCAGACTAATACAGGGACCCTGTGTTTGATGGCCTCTGTTTAAGCAGAGGCCGGGCCTGGGAGAGAATCCCCGGGTAGGGAAAGATGCTCTTGAATCAGTGGGTTCCACCTGGCCCCTTGGTGGAGCTCCCATTCATTCATTCATTCATTCATTCACATGTGCCCATCTCCGTGCTAAGAGAATGATCCAAGCCGAAGTCTGAAATCCTCAGGGATTCGTTTCCCATCTGCCTTATGTCTTGCCAAGTAGAGCAGGTCCTGGGCTGCAGGACTCCCTGCTGCGGGTCTGGGCCTTGAATTAAGGGAGAAAGGCAAGGCTCATCTTCTTCTTGGTACCGTCATTTGAGGAGAGGAGCATTTGCTTCCTGCCAACCTGCCTGCGAAGCCCTCTTGCTCCTGCAGTCCCTGAGTCCCCGTTGCAGCTCCCAGTCCTGCTTGGGGTTGCCTCCTCCAAGAAGCCTCCTGGGCTAGCTCAGGCACCCTGCAGAGGCATGCTGGGCCACTGACAGCTGGGCTCCTGGGACCTGGCCATCTGTAGGGCTTTGGTCCTGGCCTTTCACGTCTCAGACATGAGTCTTAACGTTTCCACTTGGTTGCAGCCTCCCCATGGACAGGGACTGATATGGTTTGGATTTGTGTCTTCATCCAAATCTCATGTCGAATTGTAATCTCCAGTGTTGGAGGAGGAGCCTGGTGGGAGGTGATTGGATCATGGGGGCAGAGTTCCCCCCTGCTGTTCTCGTGATAGTGAGTGAGTTCTCACGAGATCTGGTTGTTCAGAAGTATGAAGCTCCTCCCCCTGCTCTCCCTTCTGCCCTAGCCATGCAGGATGTGCCTGCTTCCCCTTCTGCCATGATTGTAAGTTTCCTGAGGCCTCCCCAGCCACACTTCCTGTGCAGCCTGTGGAAACAGGAGCCAATTAAATGACCCAGTCTCAGGTAGTTCTTTACAGCAGTGCGAGAATGGACTAATGCAGGGACCCTGTTTGGGTAGCCACTGTTTAAGCAGAGAACGGGCCTGGAGAGAGAATCCCTGGGGAGGGAAAGGTGCTCTCACATCAGTGGGCTCCACCTGGCCCCTTGTGGTGCTCCCATTCATTCATTCATTCACACAGTACCTACTGTATGTGCCAGTCTCTGTGCTAAGACAATGATCTAGGCAGAAGACCTGCCTTCTTAGGGCCTCTGTTTCTAACTGGGAGCAACAACAGTAAACTAAATAAGTAGATTATGTTGTATAGTATAGTAATACTTAGAAGGTGATGAAACTGTGGAAAACAATCAGTGAAGAGGGTGAGGGTATTAGGGCTTTCTCACATTATTATAAATACCTGAGACCCGTCATTTGTAAAGAAAAGAAGTTTAATTGTCTCATGGTTCTTCAGGCTGTACAGGAAGCCTGGTGCCAGCATCTGCTCAGCTTCTAGGGTGGCCTTGAGAAGCTACAATCATGGTGGAAGGTGATGGGGGAGCAGGCATGTCACATGGAGAAAGCAGAAGCAAGAAGAGAGAGAAAAATGTGAGGTGCCCTGCACTTTAAACAACCAGATATGTGAGAACTCACTCACCATCTCGAGGACAGAACCAAGGGGGAGGTGCAAAGCCATTCATGAGAAATACACCTGCATGATCATCTCCCACCAGACTTCACTCCCAATACTAGGGATTACAATTCAATGTGAGATTTGGGTGAGACATCTAAACCGTATCAGTGAGAGATGCAATTTTTTTTCAGGGGAAAGTGTTTTTATTATAATAAGATATAATTTACATACCATGAAAGTCATCATTTAAAAATGTACAATTCTGCCCGGCATGGTGGCTCACACCTGTAATTCCAGCACTTTAGTAGGCCAAGGATCATGAGGTCAGGAGTTTGAGACCAGGCTGACCAACATGGTGAAACCCCATCTCTACTAAAAATACAAATATTAGCTAGGCATGGTGGCGTGCATCTGTAATCCCAGCTACTCGGGAGGCTGAGGCAGGAGAATTGCTTGAACCCAGGAGGTGAAGGTTGTAGTGAGCCAAGATCGCGCCATTGCACTCCAGCTTGGACGACAGAGCAAGACTCCATCTTAAAAAAAAAAAAGTACCATTCAGTTGCTTTTAGTATACTGACAGAGTTGGGCACCAGTAGCTACTAATTTCAGAACATTTTCCTCCCCAGTAGCAGTCTGGGGACTCCCCAGTCTGCTCATGCTTGAGGCCCTGGAAGCCCATAATTTACTTTTGATCTCTCTGGATTTGCCTCTCCTGGACATTTTATATAAAGGAAATCATGCACTATGAGGCCTTTTGCATCTGGCTTCCTTTACCAAGCACAGTGTTTTCACGCTTCCTCGTTGCTGCTATGTATCTGTACTGCCTGCCTTTAGATGACCAAATAATATTCCATTATATGGATATTTGTTTATCCATTCATCTGTTAATGAACATTTGGGCTGTTTTCACTTTTGGCTGTTCTGAACAATGCTGTGAGAAACGTTCGTGTACAAGTTTTTTTTTTTTTTTTATGGACGTATGTTTTCATCTCTCTTAGGTAAATAGAGAGATGCAATTTTATTTTATTTTTTATTTTCTTGGAGACAAGGTCTTGCTCTGTTGCCCAGGCTGAAGTGTAGTGGTGCCATTATAGCTCACTGTAGCCTCCAACTCTAGGGCTATGAATCTCCTGCCTCAACCTCTCGAGTTACTGGGACTACAGGCATGCCCCATCACTCCTGGCTAATTTTTCAATGTTTGCTAGAGATGGGTTCTCACTAGATTGCCCAGGCTGGTCTTGAACTCCTGGACTCAAGTGATCCTCCCACCTTAGCCTTACAAAGTGCTGGGATTAGAGGCATGAGCCACTGTGCCCAGCCACAGTTTTAAATAGGGTGGTCAGAGAAGGCCTCATAAGAAGGTGACATCTGAGCAAAGACTTGAAGAAAATAGGGCAGAAATCACATACAAACCCCAGGAGGATACCAGATGCAAGGATGCCTCCACCAAGAGGCTGGAAAATGGAAGGCTTGACTTCACCAGCTGCACTCAGCCTGTTGAGAGGGGCTTCCCTTTCTGAATAAGGAGTCAAAGACCCAAGACAAGATTTTTGGCCCATGCATCTTCTTCCTGCCTGGAAAGCAGATGTGATTCCTGGAGATAGGGCAGCTGTTCTGTAACCATGAGGTTGAAATCCATGTGCTAAAGACAGTAAAGCAGAAAAAGACTGTTGCCTTGATGGCATTCTTGAGCTACTGCCTGAACTTTTTGAATCTCCTGCGCCTGGAACTTTGTGCTATGACACAAAAAAGACCCTTTCTTATCTAAGCCACTGCTCATCAGGTTTTATATTGTTTGCAGCCAAGTGCATTCCTCACTGATGGAAGGTCCAACACAGAATGTATTGTCCCCGAGTCCCCCAGATGGAGCCCTGGCTGCTCAGACAGCAGGTGAGCTGCTGAGACATGCTGGCCCATTCTGCCTTCCTGTCCCTCCACCGTGTGAAGCTGGCCTCTCATTTGGGCATCAGGATTCAGATATCCCAGGCTGATCCTGAGGTCTCCCATGACTGTGCTGTGGCCACTACCACTAGCTGTGTCATGGCATGTTTCCAGCACATCTCCCTAACCTGGCTACTCCAGCTCCCCAGGCGCGTTGCCCACGGAGTCCTGGCGTGCATGCACGGGGTCACAGTGCTCCATGATCTCAGCCCTTGCTTGCAGGTTCCCATCTGGCCTCTCAGGCCAGCCACTTCCCCTTTCTCAGTTATCCTCCATGCACCTTGTACCCCACCTTCAGCGTTCGAGCACTTTTCCAGGGGAATGGCTTGGAAAAGCCTTTCTCCCCAGTAGACAGAGCGCACTGGCCAGCAGAGGCCAGACACATTCTCATTCAGCTTTGTTTCATGCTGGGTCTGGCCCCAGGCCTGCACCTGGCCGTGGCAGTGGGTGGATGTTAGGTGGGATTGCTGAAGGTTGTGGGTGGATGAGACAGTTACAGGTTTTGGCTCCAGGAGAGGCTCCCCACCCTCTACCCCTTACCCTGGAGCCGGCCCCATCCCTCACAGCCCAGTGGTGCACTGCCTTAGCTGAGCAACCACGCCTCACTCCAAGGAAAACAGTAAAAGCCCCAGTGACCAGTACTGTCCTACTGCTTTATATGCATGACCTCAGGTAATGAGAATTAGCCCACATCCATTCATTCCACAAATATTTATGGAGCGCCTACTGCATGCTGGGGATTCTTCCAGGCACTGAGGAGACAAAAAAAAAAAAAAAAGACAAAAAAAAATCCGTTTCCTGTCGGAACTTCCATATACACTTCCGCTGGCTTTTTCATGGAAACATCTGGAACATCCTCATATTTCTAGTCTTTAATTTTTTTTTTTTTGAGACAGTCTCACTCTGTTGTCCAGGTTGGAGTGCAGTGGCGTGGTCTTAGCTCACTGCAACCTCCACTTCCCGGGTTCAAGTGATTCTTCTGCCTCAGCCTCCCGAGTAGCTGGGACTACAGGCACACGCCACAATGACTGGCTAGTTTTTGTATTTCTTTTAGAAGAGAAGAGGTTTCACCATATTGGCCAGGCTGTTCTTGAACTCCTGACTGAGTGATCTGCTTGCCTCAGCCTCCCAAAGTGCTGGGATTACAGGCGTGAGCCACCGCGCCCGGCCTAGTCTTTTGTTTGTGGCACGTGAGCATAGTCTAGAGGATGAACTTCACTATGCAAAATCTCCTGTCATCTCAGAAAAAGAAGGAGAATTAAGTAGAATGTACTTCAAGAAAGTCAGTTAAGAATTTTTCCAGTTAGGAAAATTTCAAATGACTGGCTTTCGTGTTACTGTTTTCCAGCGCCCACTATTGGGAACTCATTCACCCTGTTGTTATTAAGGGTGAAACCCAGACATTCCTTATGTAAAAGCCAATTAAAACAAATTAAATGCAAATACTGTGTCATTGTAATGTCAATTTTGAGAACTGGATCAATCAGAGGCTGTGGAAATGTCGAAGTTGTTAAGGCTTTGGTTGCCATGACAACAGTGCTCTTGTGTAAGTGGTCTGTTATTTGGGAATTCTTCCTTAGGTCAGGCTAACAGTGATTTTATTTCTCGGGGAAGCAGTTGGAGCTCTTTGGAGTCAGGTCTGGGGCCAGGAGACCTGGTGAGCAAAAACTGGGGTTCAGCCAGAACTGCCAGTCTTGTGACCTTGGGAGACAGTCACTTCTCCGTCTGCCTCAGTTTCCTCGATTTAGCCACAGCTATTGCACAGCTTTGAGTATATTGTGGCCTTTCAGCACGTCTCAGAAGTTGCTGCGTTAGTCTTGGGGATTCCCGATTTGCCGGCTGGCTTTCAGCCTGCGTTTTGGGGAAATGCAAATGATAGGAAAGCACCCCTGACCCTGCCTTGCTTGTCCAGCAGACCTGTGGTGGAAATGGGAGTTCTTGATCATCTTGGCTAGTGGCTGGTGAGTGCCTGCTCGGAGCCCCGGGGTGTTTGCTTTGCTTTATTTTGCAGGTGGCGTTGTTGGTTTTCACATTTTGTTTGCGATATTGAGGTTGCTGGGTTTTGTTGTTTCTTGGGGGATAGAATCTTGCTCTGTCACCCAGGCTAGAGTGCAGTGGCGTGATCTCAGCTCCCTGCAACCTCCACCTCCCGGGTTCAAGCAGTTCTCCTGCCTCAGCCTCCCAAGTAGCTGGAATTACAGGTCTGCACCACCAAGCCCAGCTAATTTTTTTGTATCTTTAGTAGAGACTGGGTTTCACCATGTTGGCCAGGCTGGTCTCTTAACTCCTGACCTCAAGTGATCCACCCACCTCAGCCCCTGAAAGTGCGGGGATTACAGGCATGAGCCACCGCACCTGACCAGGTTGCTGTTTTCGTTTTTTGTTTGTTTTTTGAGACAGAGTCTCGCTCTGACGCCAGGCTGGAGTGCAGTGGCATGATCTTGGCTCACTGCAACCTCCACCTCCCAGGTTCAAGCGATTCTCCTGCCTCAGCCTCCGGAGTAGCTGGAACTATAGGCCCCCAGGGCTCAGGCGATCCTCTCGACATCATAATCACATTTTGTAGGCGTTGCAGTTCACAGGCATGCTCTCCCACATCACCATTTAAGTTTACTTAGTTTTCAGCCCCAGCCTCTGAGGCCATCATTATTTTACTAACGAGAACACTGAGACTCAGAGGGCGATTGTCCCTAGTGTCAGGCTCCGAGGCAGCAGTGCCAGAGTTGGTGGCGGTCCCCAGTGCCAGGCCAGGGTGGTGCTGTTCTCCCCACGCACCTCTGCGTGTCCCTGCTGCTGCCCCTGTGGAGGCCTGCTCGGAGCAGGTCTCCAGCCACCTCCCTTGCCAGCATCAGGCTGACCAGGCTCTGCAGGGCGGTTTCCCTACTTCCCGACACCGGGCCCAGAGCTGCCTTGATATTTCTCTCAGGGCATCCCCTCAGAGGGGACTCCTAATATAGTCATGGCCATAAGACGTCACAAGCCACAGGTGCCTGCATCCAAAACATCTGCCCTCCTGGCCGCGAGAGGCCTCGGAGCACCTCTGTCCTGGTGTCCCAGGCCCAGCTGCGGCCAGTTAGCACTGCTGTTGGGCCGCAGGGCCATTTCCTTGCTGCCGGGAGCCTACTGGCCTTTTTCCACTCTGTGGGAGGGGGGCGTTGTTGGGAAATGAGGAAGCAGTTGGGGATTGAAAAACTATGCAGGAAATAGGCTGCTGAGCTAACGTTTAAGCACTGAACAGTAGTGGAGTGTTTGCTTGGAAGTGAGGCCCGGGAGGCTGCAGAGGGCCATGAGATTCAAGGACGGTGTTTGTCAGGCTTGTCCATCATCCTCTCCAGGCTCGACGTCAGGGCACCCATGCCTATTAGGTGCTTGGTGAACAAAGGCATCCCAGACGGAATCAACCCAGAAGGAAGAGGGGTGGGTGGTAAACGTTCACTTAGCCATGTTCTCTTAGGGTTTCTTCTCAACATAAGGGCAGAGGGGAGATCTCCCTGCCTTAAGGGTCCCCTGACCAAGGGGCTACAAGCAGATACTGCCAGGTCATCCCCAGCGAGGTGACTGAAGGTGGGAGGTGGCTTCAGTGTGTGTGCAGGAGGCTGGCCTTGCAGGTTCTGAAGCAGATGGCAGGAGCCCTGAGGTTGGGCTGCTTCAGAACCTTGGCTAGCTGTTCCTTGGAGGTGAGGTGGGGGCAGGTAATGTGGGCTGAAAGCTTGGGCTGGGAATTGGCCACCTGGGGTGCGCCCTGGCCCGCCTGCCTTCCGCTTCTGCGCCATGAGCCCCTCGTCCTCCTCTGTGAAGGTAGGTGAGGCTGCCCTGCACTGGCCAGCAGACTGGGAGAAGGTGGGAATCAAAGGAGAGACTGTGTTGGGCTGGCTGGAGACCTCCTGAGCCCTTGCAGGAGCAGGGTTTCTGTCCAGCGCCCCTGGTCCTCATGCTCCTCCTTAGCAGCGTTCCTGAGCACAGAGTGCAGGTGTGATTGCTCCCTCGGGCAGAATCTGGGAAGTGCCCCCTTCTCCCTCCCTGTGCATTTGAAATTTGGCTGGTGCTTGCTGACAGATGCCGAGGCTCCCGCTTGGCAGCTGGCCCTGGCAGCCACTTGTCCTCTACTCTCCCTAGACTTGGCTGAGCGGGGCCCCTGCCGTGCCCCTCATGCCCCCGCTCCTTGTCTTTGCTGTCCCTTTGGATTAGTTCTAGGTATCAGCTCCCCGGGAAGCCCTTCTTCACCAAACCAGAGTGAACTTCTCCTGGATGGCCAGAGCATGTTGTGGTGACCCTGACTTTTCTTCCATGGGTCCTACATATTGGAGTGCAGACGCCTCTTCCCCCAAGCACCTCCTGAGGAAGTGCGCCCATGGGGAGGTCCCTGATGCTACTTGGAATCCAGCTGCACCTTACCCCCAACTCCAGGGATTTGCAGCCACAGCCGAGAGTGCGAGAACTTGGCCTTGTTTGCATTGCTCCAGATCATGTTCAACAGAATTTCAAAACATGCATTTTGTAGGTAGTTCTGTCATCCAGAATGTGTGAAGTAACTCTCTAGGTAGCTATGATGGACGGCCTGCAGGAAGCATCGTGCCAGTTACTTCTGTTGAGCCCCCTGCAATGTGGTTAGCGTGGGGTTGGGGATTAGACTCTGGTTTCTGCTTCCTGGCCCTGTGAGCCCCAGGCAAGTCATTAACTCCTTGGAGCCTCAGTTTCCTGACATGTAAATCATACTGACCTGGTAAGGCTATTGTGAAGATTATATGAGCTATTATATACCAAAGTATATCATATCATACTTCATAGAGCATAGTATATATTCAAGTGACTGTATTTGCCTTAGTTCCTTTATTTTGTTAACATGGGGGATCAATGGCTTTTTTTTTCAGATTTGATTTTTATTTTAAGACTAGGATGGGAACCAATTTCTCATAGTCATCTTGGGTATAAGTACTCTTACCTTCAGCCAGGACTTAATTTTGGCCAAGAACCTTGGCTTATTCCAGTAGAAGGTGGAGTTATTTAGAGCCAGAGTGTAGGGGACTGAATCCTCAGGGTAGCACTTCCTGCAGACAGTGGTAATGTGCATGACTTAGTGTATGTGCCTTCATACGTGGTGATTTATGGTTAGCCCCAGGTCCATAACTTTTCATTTCCTGACTGATACATCAGAAGCTTCATGTATAATGGCCCATTAGCTTTAGTAAGTGTAGAAGACTTAAGTTGAGGTCATTTCTGTTCACAAGCTGTTCATGGAGTAGTTCGTGTAGCTCAGCTGTGGAAGTTGCCTGGCCCTATGTGACATGGATGGACAGCCAAGGGGGTCAGCGCCACGTGCTATGGCACTTGGTTCCGCATGTGGTCTCCTGTGTCTCCCCAGGAACTCTCTGCAATAGGCAGGCGATGGCCAAGATCTCATTTTATCCAGGAGGACACTGAGGCCCAGAGAGGTTAAGTGACTTGTCCGAGGATTAACAGCTCCGAGTGACAGGATCTGCTTTGGTGCCCAGGTGCCTCTGACCCCCAGCCTGGAATGGTGCCAGCACAGAGCAGGTGTTCAGTACTGTTTGCTGACCTAGGTGATGGTTAATCTTACATGTTAGCTTACTGAGCTAAGGGATGCCTGGGTAGCTGGTAGAACATAATTTCAAGGTGTGTCTGGGAGGGAGTTTCTGGAAGAGACTGGCACACTGAGTAAAGATCTGCCCTCATCAGTGTGGACGGGCACCACCCCATCCATTGAGAGTCCAGATAGAACAAAAATGTAGAACAAGAGTGGATTTGCTCGCTGTGCTTGAGCGGGGACATCCGCCTTCTGCTGCTCTTGGACATGGAGCTCCTGGTTCTCAGGCCTCTGGGCTTGGACTGGAGCTACCTCGCCGGCTCTCCTGAGTCTCCAGCTTGCAGACAGCAGGTCATGGGCCTCTTCAGCCTCCATAGTAACATGAAGCAATTCCTCATAATACATTCCTTTCTGTTTGTTTCTATGTATTTATTGGCTCTGATTCTCTGAAGAACCCTGGCTAATACAACCTAGATCTGGGCTACGTCCCTACCTGAACATTCTCTGCCCTATGTGTTCAGCATGTGGGGGTTGCTGGGAAGCTAATTAGACTGCAGATTCCTGCTGCCCCACCCCCCACTCCCTTCCTGCATCAATGTCACTAGTGGTGAGCCTTTAAATGCCTGTAACCTGCCCTAAGGGTTCTTCCTAAATTAAATTTTAATTTTAATTAGTTGATTTTTTTGAGATGGGATCTTGCCATGTTGCCCAGGCTAGTCTCCAGCTCCTGGGCTCAAGTGGTCCTCCTGTGTCGGCCTCCCAAAGTGCTAGGATTATAGATGTGAGCCACCACTCTCGGCTTCTAGGGGTTCTTTTGCACCTAGAATTGCGAGACTCATAGCTCCAAGACTTCACTGATTCTTTCCTCAACAGTCTTGATAGTGGGATAACTCCCCACCCCGAGATGTTCAATCCGAATCCCTGGGACCTGCGGATATGTTGTCTTATATGGTAAAGGGCTTTGCTATGTGATGGTGACTGAGGACCTTGAGATGGGGACAGTGTCCTGGATTACCAGCGTGTACTCACTGTATTCACCTGAGTCCATAAAAGTAAGGAGCCTGTCCCAGCTGCATTGAGCCCCAGGGAGGTGCAACTCTGAAAGAAGACGCAGAGACCAGACACTGCTGGCTCTGCAGATGGGAAGGGCTTTGAGCCAAGTAGTGTGGTGGCCTGCAGGGGCTGGAGAAGGCAAAGGAACAGATCCACCCTCAGGGCCTCCAGAGGAACCAGCCCTGCCGACACTTAGTCTCTGAGGGACCTGTGTCCACAGACAGAACTGTATGTATGAAAACACGATTGTGGTGGGTAAGCCACCAGGTTGGTGGTGATTTGTTACAGCAGCGACACCAACCTTCATCTCAGCTTTACACTTTTCCTCCGGCATGATCCCTTCCCCTGCTTCTGACCCGCGGATCCCAGCCCTGCCCAGGCCCGGACCCCGGGCTCCAGGTGGGTCTGGGTTGGGGCTCCCAGCTGCAGGAATGCAGAGTTCATGGTTCTACAAAGTGCTTTGAGGTGCGGCAGGTCACATCAGCTTGGCCTCAGATTTGCTGCTTTTATTTCTAAAGAAGGGACAGCTCCAGGCCCCACCTGACTGACCTACCTGGGCGTGCAGGCCGAGGCCCTGTCAAGCAAGGCAAGGCCCCACGAATCTGACTTTAGGATTAGTTGGGCCACACGCAAGGAGTTCCTTGTCTCATGACGCCTGCACAAATGGTCTTCAACCCTCAAAACATTTCCTGTTATTTAAATCTTGGTCCTTTGATTCCCGCCCCCACCCTTTTAGAGACTCTGCACAATTTGTGTGGCAAGCTAGAGGTGCTTTCTTTTTCAGAGTGGCCTCGATGCTATGTTTGGGGCCATCTGTGGGCGCCATAGGGAATGGGGACTGGTGAGTCGCACCCAGGAGGTCCCAGTGGAGATGCTTCTGACGAGGAGAAAAGAAATCCTGACTTTTTGGTGGATGTTTGCAGTTCCCAGAATGCTTATTCTTCCTTGGTCCTTGTAGGAGCAGTGAAGGGCAGCAGCTTTGGCACGAGAGCCACGCGGCCCCTCCCCAGCCCGCCCGAGTCCTCTCGCCTCCCTGGTGGTGGCAGTCAGCTCTGGCTACTGGAACATGGGGCCACAGTGTGGGTGCCTTAAACAATCGGAATTCCCTTCTTTACAGTCGTGGAGGCTGACGTCTGAGATCAGGGTGTCAGCAGGGTTGGTGTCCCCGAGGCATCTCTCCTCGGCTCCGTGTGGCCCTTTCTCCCTGTGTTCTCATACTTCGTCCCTCCGAGTATGTCTGCGTCCCCGTCTCCTCTTCTGGTAAGGACACCAGCCCTACTAGATTAGGACCCACCTAGTGACCTCATGTTACCTTCCTGACCTCTTCAAAGGCCTTGTGTCCAAATATCGTCACATCTGGAGGTAGGAGGAATTGGGGCTTCCACATGGGGATTTTGTGGGGGACACACTGTGTCCATGTTAACTCGCTTCCTGCCTACAGCAGGGGCTCTTTAAGTCCGTATGTGTTCCAGTATGGACCCTGATCATTTTCATGAGAATGCAGGTTCCCAGGCCCACACCAGGCTCGTTGAGTCAGAGCTTCTGGGTGCGGCCTGGGGGTGTGGCAAAGCCCAGCCCTGCAGGCGGAGAGCCCCAGTGGGAAGCCTGCTGCTTGAGTCTCCTTCGCAGCCCTGGCCTGTCCCCAGTTTTCTGCGTCTCACCACCTTGGCCTCTTCCTCATCCCGCCTCTCCCTGCATCTCCTGGCCTTCCATCTCCTGGCCTTCCCTCTGCTCGCCTCCCAGCTACAGGAGCCGTTTCTCTAAGCCTTACCTGTGACCGAACCCTCCTACTATGTGGGGGCCTTGCTAACAGCCTGCAGAGTGGGGGCAGGCTCTGGGGACAGCCTGGATGCTCCTGTCTGCCCCCAGGTGCCCCAGCCCAGCCACAGGTGCTGGCTGCCTGTTACTCAACACGCCCGCCTCTCCTGCCTCCTGAGCCCACAAGTGCCCTTCCTGTCACCCTCGTGCCTCTCCTTCCTCACCTCACCACCTACACGTTGTCACCCCTCCTCCTGCGTTTCTTCCTGTCTCCCCGGGGAGCTTGGAGTTCTGCAGGCACAGGGCTGGCTCCCTTCTTCATGTCCCTTGTCCCACAGGGCACCATTTCTGAACCTGGGAGACACTCAGGAAACCTTGCTGGTGGAACGGATGCAGCGGCAGCGGTGGGGTTTTCCGGGGCGGGGACCCCATCCCAGCCAAGTGCTGGCCGGTGGTGGAGCTGTGCTTCCCTGCCCCCGGGGCCGGGATGAGTGTGGGGCTGTCAGGTGCATCCGTCTCCTCCCCCACTCCATCTTTCTCCCTCTCTGGCCTGGTGTTTCTAGTCTTTTGTGGTTGGGGACATACATAAGCCGCCATCGACTGCTTGGTGACATTGGCCACTCCTGTGGTGGCCCCAGCTAGGCTTGCTGCTTCTTTGTGGTGAGGGTGCCCTTCTTGTCATCTGTTGTCATTTATGAGAGAGCCCTGTGTCACCTGTTGATGTTTCACAGGGAGCACTCCTTGTCACCGTTGTCATTTATGAGCCCTGTGTCCCCTGAGTGCTCCTTGTCACCCGTTGTCATGTGTACTCATTTGCTTCTCGCGTCTCCCTTCCTGCTTTTGGGTGACAGGACAGCAGCTCCAGAGGGGAAGCGCCTTGACCTGGCTGAGGTCACATCCAGAGTCTGACTGCTCTCTCCACCCACCCGTGGTCCCGTCAGCCTCTTCTTCCTCTCCTCTATCTGATCTGAGCATTTGCCATTTCCTTCCATTGAGGCTTCATTTGAGTTGTATCATGATGTTCTCCTTTTTTCAAAGTTCCATCTGCCCACAGGTTTCCATTTTCTCTAGAATTCTCCTCCTTCCTCTCTAGGCCCTGACTTGCCCGTCTGTGGTTCTTGGGAAGCCCCTGGGTACCCCCCCACCCCTTATCTAGGACAGCTTCTGTCCAGGGTGGGCAAGACAGGGTGGGAGCTAGGGGGTAGCCGTGCAGGGGAGGGTTGAGCGGGCCCCTGCACTCCCTAGCTGGCTGCAGGCTCGGAGGAAAGTAAGAGTCTGATGCTTGTTGAAACAGTGAGGACAACTTTATTCCAGGCTGACACAGTCGGGGTTGACCCTATCAGCAAGGGAGAGATGGAGCTCTACTTCTGATACCACCAGGCAGGGACAGAGCTGGGAAGTGGAGTGGGCTGGGTGGGTGGAAAGCAGCTGTGAGGAGACATCATAGGTAGGGGGATTCTTGCCAAAGGCAGGAGGGGCTTTGATGTCAAAGGTAGAGATGACGACTGATTGGATCTCAAGGGAGGTCGGATGTGAAGGGGGTGGAGATTTCCCCTAAACTGACTAGGCAGGATTCTTGCTAAGACTGGGCCAGGCAGGCTGAAGACAGGCGGTGGAAAGAGGGCTCGGAAGAGCGTGAATGAAGTTTGATTTTAGAGTGGGGAGTGCAGGGGGAGGGGCGGGGTGAGTCTCTGTTGGGGTTCTGTGGGAGATTTCAGGGCTCACTGGATGTGTGGGCACAGCAGGCCCTCCCTGAGCCCCATGACGCCTGGATGCTGCCACCAGGGGCCTGTCCTGCCAACAATCTCTGTGCTTGGTCTTTAATCAGCCTCTTGGGAGTTGTAAATTCTAGACAAAGATACTTCTCTTCTTAAAGTTTGCTAATTCCGCTATGATAAAAGTAATGCGCTTTCACAGGAGAGACTTGGGAGAGTACCAAGGAGTGTGAATCAGGTGGTCACAGTGAATTGTGGACGTCTGTCTGCCTCCAGGAGCTGGTGTAACATTCTCCAGCGGACTCCTGCTCTCTGTTGGAGGTCAAGGAGCCAGCTCGGTCTCACTGCCTCCTCCTTTCAGCAAAGTCAGGAGGCCATTCCCTCCAGGATGGGCGGGCTGCAGCCCGGCACTTCCTGGGGACCTGCTGGCAGATGCACCCTCCACCTGGCCAAAGCCAGCCTGCTGTAGCCTAGCACCTTTTCTTCCCACGTGGGGAGCTGGTTCCCATGCAAGCCTTCCCTGTTAACCTGGAATTCCTTTGTGCTCTCAGAGCTGGTGCGTTTTAGTGTCCAGCTGTGACCATTTTGGTTTTGTGTTTGATTTGATTTTTGAAGACATTTTTTATTTCTTTACCCAAAAGTTCTGCATCTCTTCATTAAGGCTGAAAAACACAGAAAAACAGAAAAAAGATTTTCCCATAACTACCCTTCCCACCTCCACCTCCATATA
>CAUYQU010041364.1:0-18481 GCA_963574635.1 Cheracebus regulus | reverse complement strand
AAAAAAAAAAAAAAAAAAAAAAAAAAAAAAAAAAAAAAAAGAGCCCCTGACTTCCCTAGTCCTCCTCAAAAACTTAAGTACACTGACTTTTTCTTTTTCTCATTCAGAACATTTTCTTTTAAAATAACCTAATTTTCCACAGTTGAAATATTATCATTCTGTCCTTTGTTATCTTTCTACCTTTGAGTCTCCTGGCTTTACTCTTTCATATCCTTTATATTGCCTGGAGAGTGGGGTTCTAGGATCCTCATAGGTTCTGGCCCTCTGGGTACTTTCTTGTATGGTGGACAGCAGAACTTTTGCCTTCTGCTTTTGTTTTTCTTCATCTCTTTTCAGATATACTTTTTGGGCTTCTCTTAGAAGCTCTTCTGTAGGTCTGTCTTTCCAGTTCTTTATCTTTTGTAATTTCTTGTTAATATCTGGCCAACTATTAGTTACAAAATGAAGCTTTAATAGCCCTCATTTGAGGGGAGTCTTCTAATTCTAGACCTGCATATTTCCTCATTTGCTCTTTGAGTCTTTCTAGGAATTTTATAGGTCTTTTTATAATCTTTCTAATATTTTAACATTAGGCCTAAGGGACTATTAGGGGAAATTTGTTGCTAGCTTTATTCTTTTTATCTCTTACCTTATTTGTGGTATTTCCCATCTTGATGATTTTGTAGTGAGGCTCGATTTCCCTTACTGAAAATTTCTCGTCTTTTAGGGTGAGGCTCAATTTCCCCTACTGGTAATTTCTCACCTTCCCTACTACTGGAGGTTCGTGTGAGGCTCAATCCCCCCAATGGAGATTTCTTGCCTCTTTTTAGCCTCCAAGATACACCGACCAAGGAATACTTCACCACACCCACAGCTTTTCTTGCCTTGGTATGTCCCGACCAAGAAATATTTCACCTCCCTCCCCTCAACCCTAGCTTTTCTTACCTTGGTCTCAACCACCAAGGAAATACTTTGTTGCTTTTGTGATGTTTCTTACCTTGATCTGTACACAGAGTTACCTGGTCACCACAGTACGTAATGATCTTTTCCCCAAGTTGTTGGTCTGTTTCTTCCTGCAGTTGCTGAGAGTGTGGGGTTACTCATCACACTGGGTGAGTCTAGATTCCTGACCCCTGAGGTTGCCACAACACAGTAGCGGAGCATGCCTCCTCACAGGAGAAGTCTACCCCTTCCCAGAGGAGAATGGGAACCCTGAACAAGCTGCCAGATTTGTTAGAAGTAAACGCTCAGTGCTGCAAAGTGAAAATAGCACTCAGGTGAAAGTGTTGTCAGCAAGGCAATTTACTTCTACAGAAGGATGCATCTCCCAGCTGGAGCAATGGTGAGAGCACACCTGAACAAGGGAGGGAAGGGGGATTTTATCCCTGATGAAGGTAGCCCCCACTGCTGTGTCGTTCCCCTGTTGGCTAGGGTTGTACCACACAGTCTAAGCTAACTCTGGCTATTTTAAAGAGAGCAGGGGTATGAGTGAGACTGGTGGGGTGAGCAGTTTTGGTGGGAAAGATGGTTATGGAACAGGTGACTAAAGATGACTCAGGTCAGAGCAGATACCAGGGGTACAGATGTGAACTACTGATTAGAGCTGGGGGCAGGGTTGTTTACTGAAACTAGGAGCAAGGAGATGAAGAGAACAAGGGAGTTAAACTTTAAAATGGAGAATAAAGAACAAGGAAACTGAACATACTGACATAATGATTCTTTGAAGAGAAACTTGGGGAAGGCAGAAGCACAGAGCTGTAGGAACCCCCTCCCAGAAGGCCCAGCCCTGGGCTAGCCTTGGAGAAAGGGCCACTGAGGGTGATGCTTGCACAGGCAGGAAAAGCAAGTCACAGGTGTAGGAGTGGGGATGGGGCAGGCAGAGCCCCCCTGCCCCAGGATCAAGCCCGGGGTCACTTACCTTCATGCCACACAAACACAGACACACACTCACATACCCCATACCCAGACTCCCACATGGGGCCTCCCAGACCCCACAGGTTCACAGACACATGCAGAGTAATGTGAGGCTCATAATGATACCCGATCAGCCTCCTGGATGGTGCCTGAGCACACACACATGCACACACACACACACAATCTCACACAGCTAACCATCTCTCTCCCACATAGCATCACAAACATAGGCCCCCAGAAGCCCCATGCCACCCCCAGCCCCTACTCCCACACACATACACCAATGCAGAGCTCATAGTCCCAGACAGCTGGACTGACCTTCTTGAAGACTGACATGACTTCAGACTTAGGGATTTCAAGCCCCTTCTTGGCTTCATCTCCCCCACCACAAGGGAACTGGTCTGGGCAGGCTATAGGTCCAGCCTCAGAAATAGTGAGCCTCCCTCTCCTCCCTGCTCCCAATGTCATCTCCCCACTTGGCTGGCCATCTCAGGCCCTCCACAAAACCATAGGGATACTGAGGCACTCACCCACAGTACGACCAACATAGAGTAGGAGGGTGGCCACGTGTGGTCGATTGCAGTGGCAGGGGTGGACTCCTACACTCAACAGTCTGAGACCGAAAAGGCGTGGAGTACCCTGCTGCTGCCTGCTCCAAACCCCAGACCATCCTCCAGGGAACCAGCCAGACAAGCACCACTAGGGACCAGACCCAGTCTCTCACTGCCACCCTGACCAGGCACTCCCACAGCTCAGCTGAGCCTCCACCACACACACACAGGCCCATCCATCCTCCACTACCTCCCGGAAGACTAGGGAGAATCTGCCTGGTTTCTGCCACTCAGAGACAAGAAGATCTCTTCTGCATTAATGAGAGGGCTGGGCATTTACCCCCCACTCCCCAAAACCACTACCGTTAAGCAATAGGAGGGGTGTTATAATGGACTGGGAGTCAAGATCCCTGGGTTCTCGTCTTACTTCTGCAGCAAAGCAGCTTCAGAGCCTTAAGGCAGTCCCTTTCCTTTTCTACACCTCAGTTTCCCCACACATAAAATGGGTGGACTGGGCACTGAGGCATTCTCCCTGCTGTGGTCTCCCCTACCTGCTCCTGCTGCTCCTTCTAGCTAAAAATCTTCACTCTAGTCTGGAAACACAAGACCCCAAAAACTAGAACACAGCTTGTGACCATCATCTCCCCCACCATCCGTTCACTTCCTTCCACCAGCAGCAGCTCCCCAAATTCCTTCTGAGAGCCAGCTCCCCTCCCGCCAACTGCTTCAGCGGAGTTTCACCCCTGTGGGAGGAGTCTGTGCCCCAAGCCTGAGGCAATTGGCTGATCCGTTCCCCTGGCTCCTGTGATTGGCTCAGGGGTGACCACCTGAGCCGGTATGAACCAATGGCTGTCAGACCTGGGCTTTTGTTCCAAAGGAGCGGAAGCAGCGAGGCGGAGGTTCCACCCTGCTGCTGTGCCCACCTTGCCACCTCTCAAGGAAGCAACGGCAGGAGGCGGTGCTGAAGATGGAGTCTGACGGGTTTTTTTTTTCTGGCTACTTAAGCCTGTCTAGGCCCTTTTATGGCCTAAGGCAGCCCAAGTGTGTTTGTTGTCATTTGCGATTGAAAGAGCCCTGACTCATACAGGCTTTTGATGGAGCCTCGCAAAATCATGGAGACTCAGGGACCCCTTAGACTTGCCACTGCCCTGTGGGTCTCTCTCCTGCCTCCAGTCCAGAAAGAGAGAGCTTTGTCCTCTTGATACGGCTCTGATGAGTGGAGGAACACCAGGTTCTTCGTCTGGAGTTGAATTGAAAAAAACAGGGACACACGTGGAGTGCTTTTAAGGAGCAGAGAGTTTAATAGGCAAGAAAGAAGGGGGAAGAAAGACGAAGCTCCCCTGTACAGAGACAGAGCAGTGTGAGTGGGTTCCAAAGCTAAGAGAGGGAACCCCAAGTGGGGCAGAAACCAGCCAGCTATATAAAGAGGCTGGAGGTGGTGTCTGATTTGCATAGGGGATTGGTCTGACCAGGCATGTCGTTCATGTAGCCCACAAAAAAACTGGCCCTCCCACCCTAGCCTTTAATATGCAAATACAGGGTGCCATGATGTTTTACACACATGGGGATATGTGAGGGCAGCCATGTTGCCAGGCACATGCAGGGCAAGGGCAAGAAGGTGTCAGAAACTGTCATGTTTGGGTGGACTCAGTTTCTAATGACAGGCATTTGCATATCAAAGGTTGCCAGCCCAGCTCTAAGAGCAGGGGCTTTACAAGAAAGGTTTCTGGAGATGGTTTAAAAAACAAAAACTTCTCAAGGATCACTTTTCCTCTCTATCCCCCTAAAATAATTTCTTAGTAACTCCTGCAACACTCTGGGACTGTGCTTTTGGTCATGTCTTTGTGTCTCTCTGTTGGAAACGGGTTTATAACTTCGGGAAGAATCCACACTGAGACAATGGTTCACTCAGCAAGGCTAGTTTACTTTCTGCAGAAAGGGTGCAACTCACCAGCAGTCTTGCCATGAGAGCACACCTAAACAAAGGAGACAGGGACATTTATGACTTTCATAATCTGACACAATTGCCCTACTGCTGTACCCAGTTTCCATTGACCAAAATGGGACCTCACATTCTATGCTTGACCCAATTGGGTAAAAACTTGAAAATTTCCTAAATACATAAGGGGGAAAGAAGACAAGAAGAAGACAAGGAAGGAGAGGAAGTTAGGAGAAGGTCAGGAGAGTTTCCAAATAAGGAGTGGCTTGCACCAGGGTTTGGAGCTTGCCTAGTTCTGTTCAGACATGCCGGAGCCAGTCAAAGCAGCTGATTTTAGACCTAGCTGATTTAGAGAATATATATATACATGGGTATATGTTTATGCTAATAGCAGATAATGACCATAGAGCAAGAGACTGTAACTCCTTATAGTGCAGTCTAAAATATAAACTTTGAAGAAGAACTTTCCCATCTCTCACACTCTCCACCGCACCTACTCTCACTCCACAAAGACTGGTGAGACTGGTGCGGTGAAGAGCAAAGGGACCTCTCCAATCTGAGCCCTGCCACCCACCCACTGAACCACCCAGCACAGGTTTCTGAACTTCTCTGAGCCTCCAATTTCCTATCTGAACAAGAAGACAGTAACAGCTCATTGACTTGTGAGAATAACATGCAATACCACCCCTTTCCTGGGGAAGGAGGGAGCCTCTAAAGCAGTAGGACTGAGGGGCACATCAGTTGACCGGGGGTGAGCTTGCAGGACCTCCTTCTATTTCCTGCTCATTCAGCCTTTTCGAGAGCGGGTACTTGGCACAAAACATGTAATGATGCTATGAGAGGATATGAGAGAGGTGGATTTGTCCCATAGATGGTCTGCTCTGAGCTATACAAACATCCCTGCTGTGGTCCCAAGACAGCACCAGCCTCAGATACGACGACACCCATTGTGCTGGCCACACCACAGACAGCAGAAGACTGGAATTGGGTAGAAAGGGAGGGAAGAAAGAGGCTGAGAGGAGGCAACCATGAGGAGACCTCAGAACTGATGAGTGGAACCCAGCCATGCCCAAAGCAAATCACCCCTACACTCAAAACACCACTAGACATGAGCCAGGAGCTGTCCAGCAGGGCACCTGTGAGCAGGAGGGTGCCACGGCTGGATGAGAGTCCCGTCCAACCCTCAGCAAGTTGGAATGACTTCTCAGCCAGACAAGAACAGTGGAGGTCCAGGTGTGGTGACAGCAGGGATCCTCTCAGAGCAGGGAAGATTCCAGAATGGATGCTTCAACCAAGAACAGGGGCTCCACTTTACAGTCTGAATTGATAAGGAAGAGCAATCCTCGACCCCTACTCAGGGAGGTCCTTGCATGGGGTTTCAGGGCAGAAAAGTGGTGGTGGGGGTGGCGCTCCCTGTCCCCCGCAGGAATGGGGGCAGTGTTTCCAAGGAAGCTGGAGAAAGAATGATGTACAAGTTCAAGGCTAGAGGAAAAACAATAAGAACAATGTACCAAGTCCAACTGGACACTGAGCCAGAACTCCCCCAAAGTTGGGAGTAGTGAATCTCACTGGGTTTCCTTCTCTCTGGAGGAAGGAGAGTTCCATGAATGGGATACAACAGACTTGGCGGGATGACGTCCACCAGCCTGATACCAGGTTCCACCCACACAAAAATCCTGGGCCCACAGCCCAGGACAAGAACAGGACGAGTGGCATAGCCTGCACTGTGCACCCCTAGGTTTGAACAACTGCAGACTCGTGGGAGATGCAGGGCAGGTAACAGGGCAAGAAAAACTTGCCTCCTTAGGGCCGGGCACGGTGGCTCATGCCTGTAATCTCAGCACTCTGGGAGGCCGAGGCAGGCGGATCATGAGGTCAAGAGATTGAGACCATCCTGACCAACGTGGTGAAATCCTGTCTCTACTAAGATACAAAAATTAGCTGGGTGTGGTGGCACATGCCTGTAGTCCCAGCTACTTGGGAGGCTGACACAGGAGAATTGCTTGAACCCAGAAAGCAGAGGTTGCAGTGAGCCGAGATTGCGCTACTGCACTCCAGACTGGCGCCTGGCAACAAAGCAAGACTCTGTCTCAAAAAAAACAAAAAAACTTGCCTCCTTAAGGGTTGAACATCCTTGGGAGAAGCTACAACCATGGAGACTGTGGTAGTCTGAATATCCCAAAGATACCTACTTCCTAATTCCTGCAGCCTGAGAAGGTAAACTTATGTGCCAAAAGGACTTTGCAGATATGATTAAATGAAAGAATTTGAGATGAGGAGATTATCCTGGATTATCCAGGGAGGCCCTAAATGTAATCACAAACTCCAGAGGGAGTGTGGCCCTGCCTACACCTTGATTTGCACACAGTGAAACTGATTTTTGGACTTCTGACCTCCAGAGCTGTAAGATAATAAATGTGTGTTATTTTAAACCACTGAGTTTGTGGCAATTTGTTTTGCAGGCTTGGGCAACTAAGAGATTGACACACAAAGGTGGATTAAGGAGATCCTGGAGGACCAGGAAGGAGGTGGGAGATGCCTGCCCTAGACTGGCAGCTGGCACAAGGGCAGGGCTTGGGCAGGGAGAAGCTGAAGGAAGCAGAAGCCAGATCTTCTAGTGGATGGGTGGGGGTTGGGGGACAGGCCAGGAAAGCAAGCCGAGAGCCTGCAGGACCAGGAATGTCCCTGCTGCAAGGTTCTTTGAACAGACTGCACCATAGACTACACCATAGTCAAGCCATGGTGACCCCATAACCCACACATACACCTCCAGATGACCTCCAGGAGCCAGAAAGTCTGAAGTTAAAGGGAAACCACCAAAGAAGAAGAATGGTTAGCTCCTGCAGTGCCTTGCAACATTCTGCTATTGTTCCTGCCTCAACCATTCCTGCCTCAACTGATAAGCCAACCTGTGACAATGGACCTTGGACCATTGTGACATCCCCCCACCAGGTGACACCCCCCACCAAAAAAAACACCATGAACTGTAACTTTCAACTGCTTACCCCAAACCTATAAAACCAACTCCTGTCCCATGGCCCTCTGCTGACTCCTTTTTCAGACTCAGCCCACTCACACCCAGTGAATAAACAGCCTTGTTGCTCATCCAAAGCCTGTTTAGGTGGTCTCTTCATTCAGAGTATGCCCAACACCTGTCCCATGCTCAAGTCCTCAAGAGGCCCAAGGTCCACAACAACCTCAGTGCTGTGGGAGTTGATTTGAGAGGAAAAAGAGAAAATCAAGGTAATCAAAAATCAGATCGAGGAAAGCAAACAGGAGAGCACATGGTGGTGAGATGGCATTTGGAATGAGGTTCATATTCAAATGTGCAAGACAGGAGAGCAGAAAGAGTAGATGAAAAGTACTAGCTCAAAGACCAGTGCCTTCCCTATGCACAGCCGAGCTGACTCCTAACAGCTTTGTGTCTGGGAACAGTCACTCAGAATAACATGTGTAAAGGAAGGTGGTGTTAACACCTGAGGAAGTTCCTGGACCAGCTGCTCAGAGATTGGGCCCTGCTGAGAATTTTGGAAGTACTGCACCCATGACTGGACGTGAACTGGCCAGTGGTTTTGCCGCTGCACCAAGTTCTAATGGATTTTGAGCCAGAACTCCCCCAAAGTTGAGAAGGGTGAATCTCGCTGGGTTCCTACCTTAGGTATTTCCTCTCTTCCATTACACAGCCAGGTTCCTTCACCCTCCATACTTCCTTAACGAGCTGGAGGAAATCCACCCAACCCAAGATCTGCCTTGGGCCAGGGCCAGATAAACAGGCAAGCTCTGAGCCAGGCCAAAGAGGACCCCCCTATCTGTACTCAGGGACAAGAAGGTAGGTAGGGGTGGATGGAGGGATGCTGGTGGTGGGGGACACAACACCTGTGGTGGGAACCCAGTGACGTCTTTGGGGGACTTAAGGCACCTACTCAGTAGTTTGGGAATTGGCAAGCCCCCTCCCTTAGACCTTAAGTTGAGCCCAGACCCAAGACCAGAATGGGAACAACAGTAACTGTGGGAAAAGGAGCGAAGCAGGAGACAGACTGTGTGTTCAGTGGAACACAGTTTAATTCATAATCTATGAGTGTGAAACGTTATGTTTTCATTATTATGTTTTAAATATTCTGCAGTAGTAAAAAGTCCGCATTTATATGAGAGTTGTTTAGAATAATTATTTTTCAAGAGGTTGGGGGATTGCGTTTCTTCTTTCATTAGTTTTGACTGTTTCTTACTGCGTTATAAACCAAGTCTGTACTAGTTCTACCTTTTGAGTCCCACACACACTTGACTAGAAAGACTAGCCTGTATTTACAGGGCACAGATTCAGACCTATTAGCTTCCTTCAATAAACACGTGTTGAGCACCTGTTGTGTTCCAGCTTGTTCCAGATTAATGTCAGATAACAGATGTCTGGGCCAGGCGCAGTGGCTCATGCCTATAATCCCAGCACTTAGGAAGGCTGAGGCAGTCGGATCACTTGAGGTCAAGAGTTCGACACCAGCCTGGCCAACATGGTGAAACCCTGTCTCTACAAAAAATACAAATTAAAAAAAAATTAGCCCGCTATTTGGGAGGCTGAGGCATGAGAATTGCTTTAACCCAGGAGGCAGAGGTTGCAGTGAGCCAAGATCTGCCACCGCCCTCCAGCCTGGGCAACAGAGCAAGACTCCATTAAAAAAAAAAAAGAAAGATAACACAGATATCTGTCCAAGATCTCTGCCCTGGGGTGATGGGTGGGTGTCGGGAGGAAGGGAAAGACAATCGGTGAACAAACACAACAAATAAGTAAATTATATAGTACTTTAGAAGGTGATAAATGCTATGGGGAAAGCACCACAGATTAAGAGGAAAGGGAGTAGGAAGAGGGGTTGTAATTGTAAATAGGGCGGTCAGGGAGGACCTTATTGAGAAAGTGGCATTTGAACTAACACTGAAGGACAAGAGGGTGTCAACCACACAGATATCTGGGGGAAGAGCCAGCCAGGCAGAGGGAACAACTGATGCAGGGCAGGTTCTTGGCTTTGCTCAGGGAGGAATTAAAGAGCAGCTGGTGGTCAAAGAAAACAACTTTATTGAGGCCGCCGTGTTACGGCTCTGCAACAGCTCCAGAGCAGAGCTACCCCACAGGCAGAGCATGGAGAACAGCCCGGGGACAGTGTCACAATCATATTTATACCCACTTTTAATGACACGCTAATTAAGGGGTGGGTTATTCAGAATTCGCTAGAAAATGGGCGGTAACTTCCAAGTGTTGCCATAGCAATGGCAAACTGTCTTGGTACTGGTGGGCGTGTCTTACGGAGAGGTGTTTTCCATGCCTCTTTCCAGTTCTGACCAGCCTTCAGTCTGGTCTGAAGTTGGGTCCTTCCGCCTCACAACCAGGACTGAGGAAGGCTGGGGTGTGCCTGGCATGTTCAAGGACCAGACAGGACACTACAGTACTGCAGCAGAGTGAGCAACAGAATGCAGCAGGGAAAGAGAGCAGGGTGCTGACAAAGTGGGGCCTTATTGAACGCTGTCAGACTTTTGTCTCTGAGAGAATGGGACCCCTTGCAACACTTTGAGCAAAGTGAAATGATGTGACTTACACTAACCATGATCACACGGGCTAATGCATTGAGAAGAGACTCTAGGAAGCCAAGGCAGAAGTGAGGGAGAAGGAGCTTATAGCAATAACACCAGCGAGGGATGGTGGAGGCTCTCACAGGTGGCAGCTGTGGAGGCAGTGAGACATGGTCAGTTTCGGGATATAATGTGATGGGAAAGCCAACAGGACCTGCTGACATTGAATACAGGGTGTGAGAAAAACAGAGGAATCAAGGGTGACTCCAGGGTTTTTAGCCTGAGCAAGTGGAAGTAGAAATTACCATGAACTGAGATCGGAGAGGTGGCGTGAAGCAGTCCTGTGGGGGCAGATCAGGAGTTCATTTTTGGTTGTGTTGGGTTTGAGATGCATATTAGACGTCCAAATGAAGATGTCAGGTAGACAGCTGAATAAGTGCATCTTGAGTTGGTTCAGCTGCGGGGATTAGTTTAGGAATCATCAGCCAATAGATGGTATGTGAAGCCATGAGTGTTGACAACATCGCTCAAAAAGTAGGAAGAAGAGAAAAGCTCCAAAGACAGCCCTGGGACACCAGCCTGGGCAGAGGCCGGGAAGGAAGAGGAGGAGCCGGGAAGAAAGGGGAGGAGCCGGCAAGAGAGTGAGGAAGCCAGGAGATTGAGAGGTCCTGGAAGTGAAGACAAGTAATGGCAATGGGTCAAGGGGGAGGAAGGCACAGAGCATTAAATACTGCTGATAGGTTCAGTAAAATGAGAATTGAGAGGTAGGCATTGGACTGACAATGTGGCTGATGGTCATTGGTGATCTTCAGAAGAGCCATCGTGGCAAAGTTCTGGAAGTGAGCTTGAAGGATTGGAGTGTGTGTCTCAGTGAAGGTCTAGATCGAAAAAAGGTGGCCCCTTCAAATTGGGTAACTCAGGGAGACCTCGATAAAGGTGTGGCAAAGGTGTGGTGGGTGTAGGGAAATCCCAAGGAATTGAAGCTGACCCAGTAATCCCATAGACAGTTCTTCTGGAGAAACATATCCAAAAGATAAACATGACCTTTCTGATCTTAAAGATTGAAACTTATATTTGTTTTCTCTGAGCTCCTTCCTCAGGAAAGAACCTTTAGGTCTCTCAGAAAAAAAGTATCAGAAAGCTGAAACCAGATTGCCACATTCAGACAGTGACACTCTGAACCCCTCATTCATCATGACTGCTTCCCTTCCCCTCCCTAGTTCTGTCTTCTTACACACTGTTACATTTCTTCCCTTCTACGTAAACCGCTGGTTATAGGGGAGGTGGATTTGAGACTGAGCTCCCATCTCCTTGGCTGCAGCACCCAGTTAAATCCTTCCTCCTTGGCAATACTTGTCATCTCAGTGATTGGCTTTCTGTTTGGCAAGCAGCAGGACCTACATCGAACCCCTGGTGTTTCAGTAACAGAATCTCTAACCATGTGGTAGACGTTACCATCGCCTAGCCTGAAAAGTCAAGGGAAAGAAGTGGCTACTGGAACGCAGAGAGAATGGTGACAACAGACACAGGAACTGTGATTTTGAGTGGAAGGACACAAACAGCCCACAGGGGAATCAGTGCCCCAGTCTAACTCCCCTCCCTCCCTCTGATTCCCCTGCTGGTCCTTCCTGTTGCCAAACCCAACCAGAAGCCAGAGGACAAGGGGACCTGTTAATGCAGTGGTACAGATCAGCCTCCTGGGGTGCACACAAGATAGGCGGAGCAGGGTGGGGAACAGAGTTGGCAGGACACACGGAGTCTATCCAAGACAGAGTGGTTTTGACAGAATTCTGTTTGCTGTGATTATGATGAATTTTGAGGCATTTCACCAATAGTGTTAACTCTCCTGTGTCCAGTGTGTGCAATGGCTACAAGAGAAAGAGGCATAAAATTGTGATGGAAAGGAAAGGAACAATAATTTTTTTCATCGGAAATGACAGGGTCATGAGAAATGTTACCTGTTCCCATAGGATGAATCTTTCAACAGAATGTGTCTAAAGAGCAAAGGACAAATTGTACAACAAGAAAAGAACGTGGTGGCCCCAGCCAGAAAAAGAAGCCCTCACCCTCTGCCCTCAAACTTCCTCCTCCCATTTGACCCACATTCTGCTGCTTTTTCCTCCCAATTCACTGGCCATTTCTTCTCTGTCTCCACTGCAGGACTCCTCCTCTACTTGACCCCAGTTCCCCCAGGCTTGGCCCTTGGTCCTAGTCTCTCCCAGTATTCTTACAATGTGGAATATGGACACAATGGCTGGCACTCCAGCAACCATATTGAACCATGAGGTACTATCCTCAGAATGGCACAGCAACAAGTTAGAAGACACCCTGTCCCTAATGATTACGAACTCACCTTTATACTCAAGACTGCCTACTTCCAGATGTCTGTGAGAGAGAAACAAAATTCCATCTTGTTTAAGCCACCATCATTTTTTATTTCTATCATTCACAGCTGAACCTAATCCTAATAATACCACCAAACCAAAGCTAAAAATTAATTCCATATTCTATTTCCAATTTCTAATCATTTCAGCCTCATTGTCCAGTAGAGCCTATCAGAGGTTCTGCAATGAGCTCAAATGGATCAGAAGGATACTCCAAAAGACAATTTCAACAATGTGCCCTTCATTTGAATACAAACTTCCTCCCATTATCAGATTCTCTGGAAGTAAAGTCTGAGAATTGCCCTAATCGTTTATTCTAAAATGCACATCTTTTCCTCATTTTAACATCTCTGCAATCTGGAGGCATCTTAAAATCGATGTCATCTTACAATGGTCTGACAGGTAGCATTTGTGACCTAGTTTTGTAAAAAACCTTCCAGTGACACTTCAGATAAGATTTTTTTAAAACCAACATCAAAGCGTATTAGATTAAAGAAAACAGGGGTGTATTAACTTGCAAACTGAAATCCAAGGGGATTATGACCCAAGATTTATTCTCCCCAATTTCAATTCCAGCTAGAGGATTATAGATGCCTTATCATCAAGATCTCATCTGATCAGTCCCCTAATCTCTCAGCCTTTCTCCTAAGGCAGTGGTTCTCCAACTTAAGCAAGCGTCAGAATTACCTGAAGGGCTTGTGAAAAATATTTCCAGGGCCCAATCCCTAGAGTTTCTGACTCAGTAGATGTAGGGTAGGGCCTGAAAATCTGCATTTCTCACAAGTTCCCAGGTACTGCCAGTACTGATGGTAGGGGACTACATTTTGAAAATCACTATTCTAAGGAAATCTCTTCTCCTATCTTCCTTTATTTTGTCTTTCTTCTTCCATTGCTCTTTTTCAGATTCTAAAAAGCACAAAAACAAAAACCGAGTCACAATTCTGAAATGATTTTGGTTCCTTTTTAATTCCTGTTCAATCTTGATCCCTAGAGACAAAGTACTGCATTACAGAACACAAGCCACTCTAATTGCCTTCTTAAGCCTCGAGTCGACAGTAATTGAATTGCATCATTTCTATGCCTCAATATAGGTAAATGGCATGTTATAGTTATAAGAGTGCCCATTCCTGCTTGCTTTCTTGCTTTCTGCCTGCTTTCTTTCTTTCCTTTCTTGTTTTTTTCTTTTTCTTTCTTTTTTTTTTTTCAGAAACAGTATCTCGCTTTGTTGCCCAAGCTGCAATCACAGCTCACTGCAGCCTTGACCTCCTGGGCTCAAGCAATCCTCCCAGCTCAGCCTCCAGAGTAGCTGGGACTACAGGCACACATCACTACGCCCAGCTAAATTTTTTTTCTTTTTTGTAGAGATGGGGCCTTGCTATGTTGCCTAGGCTGGTCTTGAACTCCTGAGCCCAAGCGATCCTTCCACCTTGGCCTCCCAAAGTGCTGGGATTGCAGGCATGAGCTACCGCACTCAGCCTTTTTTTTCATTTTTTTCTCTGTTATAAAATCTACCATCCTTCCGCGAGTGAATCCAATATTTGGCTATGATGTGACTTCTGTAACTAAGAAATCCAGAGCCAAATTGAGACTTGGAGTGGAACTGACCATGTGTAGACATGCCATTGAAACTCAAGGCTGATCCCTCCATACTGGGTTTTTCAACCTCACCACTATCGACATTTGAGGCTTGATAATTCTTATTATGGGGTGGTTGCCCTGGGTGCTGTAGCATGATTGGCAGCATCCTGGCTTGCACTCACTGGATGCCAGCAGTATCCTCCCAGTTGCAACAAATACATCTCTATACATTTCCAGTGTCCTCTGGGGGCCAGGATCACCCCTGATTGAAAACACTGCTCTACATTTGAGTCTGTTGACTGACGCCATGCAAAACAATGTAAATGAAATGGAATTTGGGCAGTTCCTCTATACCAACTGCATTGGCTTTTGACGCCAAACACTGAAACCCCAGGGGTCTAGAGTAGCACTTCTCAAAATTGAATATGCCAGAAAGTCACCCAGGGAATCCTGTTAAAATGCAGATCCTGCTTCAGGAGGTCTATGGGAGGTACTCAAAGTGTGGTCTGCATCTTAGTTCCCAACCTAGACCAAATGAATCAGAATCTGCATTGTAACAAATCCCCATAAAAGTTTCAGAAGCAGGCTAGGTGCGGTTGGCTCACACCTATAATCCCAGCACTTTGGGAGACCGAGGCAGGCGGATCACCTGAGGTCAGGAGTTTGAGACCAGCCTGGCCAACATGGTGAAACCCCATTTCTACTAATATTACAAAAAAAAGTTAGCTGGGCATGGTGGCAAGTGCCTGTAATTCCAGCTACTCAGGAGGCTGAGGCAGGAGAATCGCTTGAACCCAGGAGATGGAGGTTGCAGTGAACCAAGATCGTGCCATTGCACTCCAGCCTGGGCGACAAGTGTAAAATTCTGTCTCAAAAATAAATGTTTGAGAATCACTGCCATATCAGTGGTGAAGCCAAAGTCCTGGCCTGCAGACGTGGCTGAAGAAACAGGAAACACAGCAAACCGTCGTTGTGCCCCACATGTCTGCAGGACTTGCATACAGGAAGCCTCTCTCTCCTCCCATGATGCATCTTTGCCTCTGCTGTACCTGCTGCCTGAAGCCCCCACGGCCCTCTGGCATCTGCTAACCCCAGATATCCCCTGCAAATGTGCAAAGGTCAGCCTCTTGTAGTTCCGGGTCAACTTGCAGTAGCTTACACGGCCCATGACTTTGCTGAATCCTGGTGCTCACGTTTTGCAAAGTCCCTCCCCATGAAGCTGCCTGTGTCTGATGAGATAGTCACTTGCATCCCTACCTATAGGGGAACAGCAGCTTACTTGAAATGTCACTTGTATTTTGCTTCCTTAGCTCTACGCATGTGTTTTTTAAGTTCCTAGCTAATACATCAGATTTGGGGTCTGGAGGCAAGGTCATTAGAAAATAACTTTTTTTCCTGCCCATTTTTTTTTTCTCTTTTTTTTTCTTTTTTACTTTCTTTTTTGTCTTTTGAAAAATTTTTGTCTTTTCTTTTCTTTTTTTCTGAGACAGAGTTTTGCTCTGTCACCCAGGCTAGAGTGCAGTAGTGTGATCTCAGCTAACTGTAACCTCCATCTGCTGGGTTCAAGCAATTCTCATGCCTCAGCCTTTGGAGTAGCTGGGATTTGCACTAGCATGCCAAACTTTTTTTTTTTTTTTCTCGTTTTTAGTAGAGATGGGGTTTCACTATGTTGGCCAGGTTGATCTCGAACTCCTGGCCTCAAGTGATCCACCAGCCTCAGCCTCCCAAAGTGCTAGGATTACAAGCATGAGCCACTGCCGGGTGGTTTGTTTTTTATGCCTGCCCATATTTTTGACCAATTACAAGACAAAGGAGTCAATCAGGTAGAGCTCAAATTATTTCTGACTTTTAAAAACATCTATTAGGGCCGGCATGGTGGCTCATGCCTGTAATCCCAGCACTTTGGGAGGCTAAGGTGGGCAGATCACCTGAGGTCGGGAGTTCAAGACCAGCCTGACCAGCATGGAGAAACCCCCTCTCTACTAAAAATACAAAATTAGCTGGGTGTGGTGGTATATGCCTGTAATCCCAGCTCTTCGGGAGGCTGAGGCAGGAGAATTGCTTGAACCTAGGAGGCAGACGTTGCAGTGAGCCAAGATCGTGCCATTGCACTCCAGCCTGGGCAACAAGACTGAAATTCTGTCCAAAAAAAAAAAAAAATTGATTAGGGCTAAATTGGAGGATGTAGCTTACAACTATGGAAACAATGAGCTTCCTAATTCCCCTCCCCAGAATTAGGTGACTAACCTACTTAGTCATGGGCAATGCTGAACAACCAGAGGGGCAGAGCCTTTGCAGCTAAGCTGGACACCCAGCCACCCAGCCAGAAGCAGACCATGGCAACTGCCCTGGGCAGGCAGGCAGCACTCAAACAGGAAGGAGAAAAAAGGGCTGAACTGGACATGCCCCATTTTTTCTCCTAAGCTTGTCAATCAGGAAGACTCTTCCAGAGAAGAATGAGGGAATGGGTGGAGGGAGATCAGGAGTGTTACACAATAGATGTTCCATACGCCAGAAGGAAACAGCAGGCTCAGAGCATAAGCATTCCCCCATAAGAATGCCTGTCCTTTTCTGTAACATGAAACAATCTATTTTTTTAACTTTTATTTTAGGTTCAGGGGTATATGCATGGGTTTATCCTATAGGTAAACTCATGTCACAGGGGTTTGATGTACAGATTATTGCCACTGCACTCCAGCCTAGGTGACAGAGTAAGACTCTATCTCGAGTAAGTAAATAAATAAATAAATAAGGCAGGGCACAGTGGCTCATGCCTATAATCCCAGCACTTTGGGAGGACAAGGAGGGTGGATCACTTGAGGTCAGGAGTGCAAGACCAGCCTGGCCAACATGGTGAAAACCCATCTCTACTAAAAATTCAAAAAATTAGTTGGGTGTGGTGGTGTACGCCTGTAACCCCAGCTACTCGAAGCTCTGAGACAGGAGAATCGCTTGAACCAGGGAAGCAGAGGTTGCAGTGAGCTGAGATCGTGCCGCTACACTTCGGCCTGGGCGTCAGAGTGAGACTCTGTCTCAAAAAAAAAAAAGTGAAAAAGTTGAGGTTGCAGAGAAAATAAGTATTTATCCTTCCAATGTTTGAACATCTCCAGTGAAGCCAGAAGTGCCACGTGCCTTTTTATCAAAAATATTCAGCAATTTCTCTTTTTTCTTCTGTGAATATATTTAGGAGCATATTCTCTGTTTCTTTGACATGAGTATCCTCCACCTCCTTGGCAGTCATCCGTTTGTACTTCATTGTCAGATTCATGGTGAATTTCTGGAAAATGAACAGTTAGTGCCAAGCCATGGGAGGTTGCTCTCTGCTATGTATCTTTCTCTGTTATAGAGTGACTTTATCTCCCTTAATGTTTTTTCTGTGACTTTTTAACCAGTGGCAGTAAGTCTTCCATTTCTCATATTCGTAAAAGTTCCAAAGACTTCTATTCATCATATGATATCTTTTTGGTTATAGCTTTTTATTTTAATCATGCTCTTATAAGCAACGGATTGTTAGACTTCACTTTGCTTTCCCCCTCTGTTTAAGGGAAGATAGTTCACTTTCAAAGTCATAACATACACAGTTGAGCTATGTTGCATTGTTCCGTAACTTTATCCTGTGTTTCCTATGCCCACAACCACTTCTCCTTGAGTTAAATTCTTAGTGTATTCTACTTTTGTTTTTCATTTAGGCAGCTTCTGTAGTGAACTTTAAGCTCTCTCTTGTTAACCCAAATCCAGAAAAACATCATGTCTCACTTGCCTCATTTTTTTTTAACATTTTAACACAAATACTATAGAATTTTATCTTTAGCTCTCCTATGTGTCTTGCCACTTTCTTCTGTGTGATGAAGTTATTTCTGTACCTGTTAGCTCCTCTCCAGGACAAGGAACACATAGGACAGGCTCCACGTTTGATTCATCTTTATACCTGGACAAAACCTTGCATATAACAGATGCTCAATAAACACTTAAACAAATGATTATTACTGTTTTGTCCATGCTGCTGGGTCCATTTTGTGTACGAATTAAGTAATCCTTCAGCTTCCTTCTAGGTGTGCCACAGAGCCTAGGCTGTGGAGTAGCCCACTCTCATCAGACCCCCTCCCACCTACTGGAACTCCAAAACGCTATCTTACAGGTCTCATGCCATGTTGTCTGACTGATCACTTTTTCCTTATGTACTTCACTGCCAGCTTTTGCCATTTATCTTTTTGTTTTCATCTATTCCTGGATCACCTTTGTTTTGTTCTCTCAATAACTAAGAACTTAACAAATTATTTCAAAGCTTGATCTGAAAATGTTCTGTGTCTGTCAACTTTTCATAAGGTGAGCCTGGGTAGGAAAAGATTCCAAGCTGTTTTTTGTTTTTTTGTTTGTTTGTTTGTTTTTGTTTTTGTTTTGCACTTCATCTGTGACTCCTTTTTATAAAAATATATATTTTATTGCATTTTAGGTTTTGGGGTACATGTGAAGAACATGCAAGATTGTTTCATTGGTACATACATGGCAATGTGGTTTGCTGCCTTCCTCCCCATCACCTATATCTGGCATTTCTCCCCATGTTATCCCTCTCCAACTCC
>CAUYQU010041363.1:0-65720 GCA_963574635.1 Cheracebus regulus | reverse complement strand
GGTGGGGTGTTGGGGGGAGATAGCATGGGGAGAAATGCCAGATATAGGTGAAGGGGAGGAAGGCAACAAATTACACTGCCACGTGTGTACCTATGCAACAATATTGTATGTTCTTCACATGTACCCCAAAACCTAAAATGCGATAAAAAAAAGAAAAAGAAAAAGAAAAAATAATAATAATAATAATCCCCTGGCCAATGGTATGGTGACCACAGGCATAGCTGTTGGCAGCATCCTCTTTCCCAGTAATAAGCTGCTCTGGGTGGAAGAGCTGTCAATTTGGGGCATCAGATCTCATCAATGATCACAGGCTCCAAATCCACAAAAATCTGGAGGGGGCACATGTTCTAGCATCAGTTTCACAGAAGAAGGTAGTGAAGAAGTCACCCTCTCCACCCATGACCTTATCACTGGGCATCTGTCCATCAAGCTGAGTCCCAGGTTTCAGGCAGTAGAGCTCCCAGCCAGGCACTGCCCTTCTAGACACCTGCCTGCTGCACACAGACTGAGATGCATCCACACATGGTGAGTCCAGGCAGTGTATATAACATAGAGTCATAGTGACAGGTGTCAGTGAGAACTGAATTTTTAAGTTCAAGGAGTATATGTGCAGGTTTGTTACATGAGTAAATTGCATGTTGTAGGGGTTTGGTGTACACATAATTTTGTCACCCAGGTAATCAGCATAAAACCCCATAGTTTTTTAATCCTCATCTTCCTCCCACTCTCCATCTTCAAGTAGGCCCCAGAATTGATTATTCCCTTCTTTGTGTACTCAGTGTATAGCTCCCACTTGTGAGAACACAGAGTATTTGGTTTTCCATTCCTGTGTTAATTTGCTTAGGACAATGCCCTACAGCCCCATCCATGTTGCTACAAAAACATGATTTCATTCTTTTTTATGGCTGCATGGTGTATGTACCACATTTTCTTTATCCAGTCTACCATTGATAGCATCTAGGTTGATTCCATGTCTTTGCTACTGTCAACAGTGCTATGATAAATATGCACATGCATGTGTCTTTATGATAAAAAGATTTATATTCCTTTGGGTATATATTCAGTAATGGGATTGCAGGGCCAAATGGTAGCACCTTTTAAGCTCTTTGAGAAATCTCCAGACTGCTTTCTACAGTGGCCAAACTGACTTACATTCCTGCCAGCAGTGTATAAGTAGTCCCTTTTCTCTTCAATCTCACCAACATCTGTTATTGTCGGACTTTATAACCATTCTTACTGGTGTGAAATGGCCTCTCACCATGGTTTTGATTTACATTTCCCTGATGATTAGTGATATTGAGCATTTTTTCATATTTGTTGGTCATCTATATGTCTTCTTTTGAGAAGTATCTATTCATGTCCTTCACCCATTTTTAAATGGTGAGTTTTTTGTTTTGTGCTTGTTAATTTGTTCAAGTTCCTTATAGATTTTGGATGTTAGACCTCTGTCAGAGGCATGGTTTACAAACATTTTCTCCCATTCTGTAGGTTGTCTGTTGACTCTCTTGATAATGTCTTCTGTGCAGAAGTTCTTTGGTTTAATTAGATCACACTTGTCAATTTTTGGTTTTGTTGCAATTTTAGAGTTCTCACTATGAAGTCTTTGCCAGAGCCAATGTACAGAATGGTATTCCTAGGTTCTGTTCTACAGTTTTTATGGTTTTGGGTTCTATGCTGAAGTTTTAATTTATCCTGAGTTGATTTTTGTATATGATGGAAGGTAGGGGTCCAGTTTCAATCTTCTACATATGGCAAGCCAGTTATCCCAGTACCATTTATTGACCAGGGAGCCCTTTCCTCTTTGCTTGTTTTTGTTGACTTTGTCAAAGATCAGGTGGTTGGAGGTGCATGGCTTTATTTCTGGGTTCTTGCCCTGTTCCATTGGTCTTTGTATCTCTTTTTGTAGCAGTACTATGCTTTTTTGGTTACTGTACCCTTGTAGTATAGCTTAAAGTTGGGTAGTGTGATGCCTCCAGCTTTGTTCTTTTTGCTTAGGATTGCTCTGGCTATTCAAGCTCTTTTTTTATTCCAAATGAATTTCAGAATAATTTTTTCTAATTCTGTGAAAAAAATGTCATTGGCAGTTTGATAGTAATAGCATTGGGTCTGTAAACTGCTTTGAACAGGATAGTCACTTTAACAATATTGATTCTTCCTAGCCATGAGCATGGAATAGTTTTCCCATTTTGTTTGTGTCATCTCTGATTTCTTCGAGCAGTGTTTTGTAATTCTGGTTGTAGAGATGTTTCACCTCCCTGGTTAGCTATATTCCTAGGTTTTTTGTTTGTTTGTTTGAGACAAGAGTTTGGCTTTTGTTGCCCAGGCTGGAATGCAGTGGCACGATCTCAGCTCGCTGCAACCTCTGCCTCCCAGGTTCAAGTGATTCTCCTGCCTCAGTCTCATGGAGAAGATGGGATTACAGGTGCCTGCCACCACACCTGTCTAATTTTTGTATTTTTAGTAGAGACGGGGTTTCACCATGTTGATCACGCTGGTCTCGAACTCCTGACCTCGTGATCCACCAGCCTCAGCCTCCCAAAGTGCTGGGATTACATACATGAGCCACCACATCTGGCCAGTATTTTATTTTTTTTTAATGAATTTTTTTAATGAGATCTGTTATAAATGAGATTGTGTTCTTGATTTGGCTCTCAGCTTGGCTATTGTTTTATAAAAGTGCTACTGATTTTTGTTCACTGATGTTTGTATCCTGAAACTTTGCTGAAGTTGTTTGTTAGATCTAGGAGCCTTTGGGCAGACACTATGGGGTCTTCTAGGTATACAATCACATCATCTGCGAAGAGAGATCATTTGACTTCTTCTCTTCCTATGTGGATGCTCTTTATTTCTTTCTCTTGCCTGATTGCCCTGGCCAGGAATTCTATACCATGTTGAATAAGAGTGGTGAGAGTGGGCATCCTTGTCTTATTCCTCTTGTGGTTCTGAAGAGGAATGCTTGCAACTTTTGTCCATTCTGTATGATATTGGCTGTGGGCTTTTCAGTGATGGCTGTTATTACTTTGAGGGGTATTCCTTTGATGCTTAGCTTTTTTTGGATTTTTAATATGAAGTGATGTTGAATTATATCAAAGGCCTCTTCTGCATCTATTGAGATAATCATGCCGTTTTTGGTTTTAGTTCTGTTTATGTGATGAGTCATGTTTATTGATTTGCATACATTGAAGCAACCTTGCATTCCAGGAATAAAGTCTGCTTAATCATGATGGATTAGCTTTTTGATGTGTTGCTGGATTTGGTTTGTTAGTGTTTTGCTGATAATTTTTGCATCTATGTTCATCAGGGATATTGGCCTGAAATTTTCTTTTTCTAAGTGTCTCTGCCAGATTTTGGTATCAGAATGATGCTAGCCTCATAGAATGAGTTAAAAACATGTCCTTCCTCCTTGATTTTTTTGGAATAGTTTCAGTAGGAATGGTACCAGCTCTACTTTATCCATCTGGTAGAATTCAGCTGTGAATTCATCTGGTCTAGGGCTTTTGTCTGGATGGTAGGGTTTTTTGTTATTTATTCCCATTTCAGAACTTGTTATTGGTCTGCTCAAGGTTTTCATTTCTTGCTGGTTCAATTTGGAGAGGTTATATGATTTCAGGCATTTATCCATTTCTTCTAGGTTTTCTAATCATATGCACTGAGGTGTTTACAATAGTCTCTGAGGGTTTTTGTATTTCTCTGGGGCCAGTGGTAATGCACCATTGCCATTTCTGATTTTGTTTTTGGGGATTTTCTCTTTTTTATTAGTCTGGCTAGTCTATCAATCTTATTTATTTTCTCAAAAAACCAACTTTTGGTTTCAATTATCTTATGCATAGTTTTTCTCATCTCCATTTCATTCACTTCTACTCTGATTTTGGTTATTTTTTTTCTTAAATAGAAAAATATTTATATACCTGGACTTTTTGTTTCTTCTAGTAAATATATGTCTGTCTGTAAGTAATTAATATGCAATGAATTCCATTTATGTATGTAAAAAAGGGTATAAGCCAAATAGCCTGGAAAGAGTAGGCGGTACATGAAAACAGGAGGGACTCATCAACGTCAGTTGTAGATCAAGTAATTCATCCAACAGCGAACCAACGTAGGTGGTCAAACAAAATGGCCAAGTGCAAGGGGTAGGTGTCAACAGTACATGGCAAAGTGATTCATCAGTTACGTAAAAAAAGAATAGGACTACCCAGACTTCATCACACATCTCCTAGTAGATGAAACTTCCAGATGGCACTACTAAATATAATAAGATGTTGGTGGGGGAGACCCCATAAGTGCCGAGGCAGGAGTCAGAAGCCTCAGCCTATTCCCATATAAACAATGAAGAAGAAAATAACTAGACATATAACTATAGTAGTTATTCACAGATGACCTTAGTTATTCATATGTGATCTTAGTTATTCACAGGTGATCTTAGTTCTTTCACTAATGCCTTTCAGGCTTTGTTTGAACCTGGGGTGACATTGTGAAAGCAATGACCCTAAGGCAAGAAACTTTAAGCCCTCTGTCATGCCCAGGTAAGACCAAGATGTCTCCTTCCTCAGGGGAGTTAGGAGAACTCTCCACTCCTCCAAGCTCTTGTGGTAGGCCTGACAGCTGTCAGGGAGGCCCACAGACATCTGGGGGCTTAATTGTCTCTATGTGGTGCTGTGCTTCAGTGGTCACGTTCCATGTCCACTCTCATGTTCTGCTTCTGCACCTGGTTCCTTTTTTCTTAGAAGAGATAATCAGTAAAAGTAATATAAATCTTAATGTCTTTTTTCTTTCTTGACAAGTATGGAAAAGTGCTGACCCATTATGCTCCTTACCTCATCTCAGCTACTAGAAAGTCTTGGCCCCCTACCTAAATGACAAGTGATGTACTTGACCCTATCAGTGACCACCAATGCCACACCCTACCTACCCTGCCCCCAGCTTTGTACTCAATTAAAGTCAGAGTGTGTGGACACTCAGAGCCACTGCTGGATTCCGCGCTTTGGTGGGCAGTGGACCCCTGGGCCCAAACTCTCTTTTCTCCATCTCTGTGTCTTGTGTCTTTTATTTCCACAGTTTCTCGTCTCTACACCAGCAGAGAGGGGCTAAAAGGACCCTGTAGGGCTAGATCCTACAAAGATGCTAATATGGCAAAAAAAAGTTTTTAATAAATGCTAACAGACCAGTTTTGCATAATCATAATGATAGGACACTAGCTATAGGGGGTTCTAAAAGTACATCCCTGGGCCAGGCTATAAAATCCAAAAATCTAGTTGATATAACAAGTTAACAAACAAGGAAGCAAAGCCTAATGACAAGTGGCTTGGGTCTGAATCCCCTTGGAAATCCCCTGCCCTAACAAAAGCCAAGGTTATTTAACTCAGATGATTTCACCTCAGCTGGTTTAAGGATTTGTGGCAGAAACTGCCAGTTAATTTCCAATATCCATTTTCCCATTCTTCTATAATAGATATTTGGCCACTGAGAAAGAAGACTACATCTCACAGCCTTTCTTATAGGAAAGTGTAGCCATATGACCCCTCAGCAAGTAATGTTTTCTGGACAATAGGATGTGAGCAGAAGTAATGTGCACCACCTCCCTCCTCCTCCCCTTTTTAACCCAGGCAGCCTGCCTTTAGGGGGTAGGAAGGAGTGTCAGGGGTACTAAGTTCTTAACCATAGTATTTTATGTGTTATATGGCCATTTGATCCAGCTTGCTCTTCTGTCATCCCTAGGTGATTGCCCTCACATCATCATGGTTCAAAATAATCGCTGCCCTCGCTCCAAAATGATTCCTAGAAGGGAATAGATGCCAAGGCAGTCAATGGCTTCAGATCCCAAACTCTGAACACTATATTCTACTGCCCTCTAGTGGAATGTTCCAGTACTTGACACAATCATTGCATAACCACACGGACAAGAATCAAAGCTGTATGTGAAAGGGCCACCACGGCATGGATCGGTGTGCGACAAGAACAATATTGGGCACACAAAAGGGTATCTGCAGAGCCTAGAAGAGAATTCCTAATCATTCCCTCTACCACCTGGCTCAGGACTCCTGCCAATTCTTTGGTGAAAAGAACTGAAAGTCAGTATCAGAACTGAATACAGAAAACCCTTGGTTGCTTGCCGAAATTTCTGTCTCTGCCATTTGCATTGTAAACATATTGACTGAACACCCACAAAGTGCCAGGCACAGTTCTATCTCTATGATCGAGACAAACAAGGTCCCTGCTCTCAAAGGTGTGCATTCTATGGGGAGAGGAGGGTAAGGGTGTGCAAAGGAAAAGACAATAACAAGAAATGAACCAACATGAGGTCAGGTGTGGTGGCTCACACCTGTAATCCCAGCACTTTGAGAGGCAGAGGTGGGCGGATCACTTGTGGCCAGGAGTTTGCGACCAGCCTGGCCAATATGGCAAAACCCTATCTCTATGAAAAATACAAAAATTAGCCAGGTGTGGTGGCCTGTGCCTGTAATCCCAGCTACAGCAAGAGGCTGAGGCAGGAGAATCATTTGAACCCAGGAGGTGAAAGCTGCAGTGAGCTGAGATTGTGCCACTGCATTCCAGCCTGGGTGAGAGTGAGACTCTGTCTCAAAAAAAAAAAAAAAATCGACGCGAATGGTATCAGATAAAAAGTTAAATGGGGAGCCAGATTGTGGAGACTGTTAAATGCATTGGAGACTTTTAACATAGAGATAACATGCTTAGATTCAGGTTTCTAAAACATCACTGGCTTCTAGGTGGAAGACAGACTGTGGAAGACAGGGATGGAGGAGGGAGACCAGAGGAGTGGCAATGGTAGCTTGAATTAGAAAGGAAGCAGCAGAGAATGAAGCATGAAAAGACTGGTTTCCATTGTGGAAGTAAAGCCAATAGGCCTTAGTCTGTTCAGGCTGCTATCATAAAAATACCATATACAGCGTGGCCAATACAAATCAGAAATTGATTTCGCACCATTCTGGAAGCTGGAAATCTCAGATAGGTGCCTGCTTGGTCAGGCTCTGGTACAAGCCTTTTTCCAGGTTGAAGACTGCTGTCTTCTCATTGTCTCCTCACATGGCAGACAGAGGCTGGAGGGCTCTCTGTTGGTCTAGTTCAAGGGCATTAATCCTATTCATGAGGCCTCTACTCTGAAGATCTAATTACCTTCCAAAGGCCCCACCTTCTAATACTGTGCTATTGGTGGTTAGGATTTCAACATAAGAATTTGTAGGGGACGCAAACATTCAGTCCATTGCAAGGGAGTTGAGAAAAAGGAAAAAATCCAGGATTTGTATGTAGTTCTTATTTCAGACCAGGAGTTCCGTCATTCTCAATATATCCTCTTTCTTTGCGTCACAAAATCCCAATTTAAGGAACTGTCTAGGTGACTGGTCTGGATGGATCCCACCTAACACTGAAATGATTCTTGATTTAAAAACCACTGGTTTTGCCCATACCTGAATCAAGAATCATTTAAAGAGGTAAGAAGCCCTCTTCTAGGGATGGCTTATAGCAGCTGTGCGAGCTGCTCATTGAGCTTATGCGGTCCCTACCCTGGAGCAGAGTAAGATAAGCCAGCTCCCAGTGGCCCAGCAACCTCCAGGCATGCAGGTCTGTCAGTTCTCATCCCAAAAGCCCACTGCCCAGGAGGCTTCAGAGACACCTTGGAACAAGCCCTCTCTACAGGAGTCCTAAGGACATCCCCTCTTCCCAGCCCCAGTCAACAGCTCAGTATTTTGTCATAGGAACGCTTGCTAGAGGAAAAACCTTTTCAGTCTCCAGGTCCTTAACCCACACCTGAGGGCTTAAGAAGGGTGCAGGTGAAATGGCTGACCCAGTTTTAGCCACAGGAGGTAAATACCAATTTGACCAATACCTCTTATGGCTAAAACTGGGATAGTCTTTAACCCATCAGGCAAACCCTAGAGGCAAAAGTTTTAAAGACATAAAAGCTGGCCAGGTGCGGTGGCTCACCACACCTGTAATACCAGCACTTTAGGAGGCCGAGGCTGGTGGATCATGAGGTCAAGAGATTGAGACCATCCTGGCCAACATGGTGAAACGCTGTCTCTACTAAAAAATACAAAAATTAGCTGGGCATGGTGGTGTACACCTGTAGTCCCAGCTACTCAGGAGGCTGAAGCAGGAGAATTGCTTGAACCTGGGAGGTGGAGGTTGCAGTGAGCCAAGATTGCACCACTGCACTCCAGCCTGGCGCCTGGCAACAGAGCAAGACCCTGTCATATACACACACACAAAAATTAAAGCTGAAGGAGCAACTTCAAATACCTTCATTTGATAAACAAAAGTAGTTTTTCTAATTACTTAGAAATGTAATGTCCCAAATTCTATTCTTTTCAGTTTATTCAGGGGTATGGTTATGGGTTGAATTGTGGCCCCAAAAAACATATACTGAAGTTCTCAGAATGTGATCATGTTTGAAAATAGGGTCGTTACAGATGTGATTAGTTAGGATGAGGTCCTACTGGAGCAGAGGGGGCCCATAACCCAATATGACTGGTGTCCGTACAAGAAGACACAGACACACAAGGAGAACACCATGTGGACATGGAACACTGCAGTGATGCATCCACAAGCCAAGGAATACCTGGGGCTACCAGAAGCAAAGAGAGAGGCATGGAACAGATTCTCCCCCAGAACCCTTAGAAGGAACCCAGCCTGCTCTGATCTATGTTGATAAGGAGAATGGAAGACCAGGTAACCGTGAAACTCCTAAAGAAAGGCTGAAGCTGGGATCTGGACCTTCAATCAAAGCCTTAGATGAGAGATCTCAAGTTTCAACACCACATTCTGGAAAAATGTCCAATGCTTTACCAGCCTTACCTAAAGCTACCAGAAAGGCTTTTGTAACTGTCAACAGGGGTACAGAAAAGTGAGTAAAGACGAACAGACTCCTCAAACTAAAACTGCCAAATTTATCTGCCAAAAAGATGACCAAGAAGACTGTTAAAGCAAAAGTTTTGTTCCTGCCTCAGATAATGCCTATCCAGAAATAGAACAATTCTTTCACTTCAATTCTAGATTTTGAGTTGTAACCTACCTAAAGAGCACCAGATAGCAGGCCTCTCCTTGAGTGGAGCACCTCTTATGATCCTTGATTAGGAGAGACAGCTTGAAAACCTGCTTCCGCGGGGCCCCCCTTCGCCTGAGAAGACGCCCTTTCCACCATGGGAACGCAATCTGTCAAAGGCTTCTTCAACCCTCTGTTAAGCCTGGGTGATGAATTGCCACCTGTTTGCTATGACATAAATATTTACATTTCTTAATGATTTTGTGTGTATTTGTATTAATAAAGCATTCTTTAACAGGAAAAAAAAACCCTGCTAACACCTTAATTTTGAACTTCCAGCCTCCAGAACTGTGAGACAATAAATTTCTATTGTTTTAAATCACACAGTTTGGTGTACCATGTTACAGCAGGCCTAAGAAACTAATATAAAGTCAACCACGTGGAGAAGCTGAGCGCTGACACACAGTTGCAGGTCTCTCATAAAATCCGCTCTCCTGTCAGGAACCTGGGCCCATCTAGGATGTAAAACTGGGGAGACCTAGGTGTCAACGCCAGAGTACTCTTGTGCTTACTCCAGAAATATTATTAACTTCTCTAGGCCCTTCTTCTAGAGAAACAAAGGGAGAAGGGGATGAAGCAATCTAACTCAAAATCCTAATGAGGCATTTATGTCCGTTTCATTGATGATTTGGCAACATAAACATTAGTTTTAAGGTGTTTAGGGTTTTTTTAAAATAATTTATGTGGGATTATTTTTGTTTTTCGTGTTTTGTTGGTTTTTGAGGTTTTTGTTTTGTTGGTTTTTGGGTTTGTGTGTGTATGTGGTTGTTTTTGAGTGTTTGTTTTCATTTTTTTGTTTTTTGTTTTTGAGACAGGATGTCATTTAGTTGTCCAGGGTGGAGGGCAGAGGTGTGATCACAGCTCACTGCAGCCTCTGCCTCCCAGGCTCAAACATTCCTCCTACCTCAGCCTCCCAAGTAGTTGGAACCACAAATGCGCACCACTACGCCTGGCTAATTTTTTGTATTTCTTGTGTTACAGACAGGGTTTCACTATGATGCCCAGGTTGGTCTCAAACTCCTGAGCTAAAGTGATCCACCTGCCTTGGCCTTCCAAAGTGCTGGAATTACAGGCATGAGCCACCACACCTGATCTATTATTTTATTTTCAATTTTTGTGGGTATACAGTAGTGTATATACTTATGGAATACATGAGATGTTTTGATACAGGCATGCAATGTGAAATGATCACATCATGGAGTATGGGGTCTCCATCCCTTCAAGTATTTATCCTTTGTGTTACAAACAATCCAATTACATTGTTTTAGCTATTTTTAAATGTACAATCAAGTTATTGACTATAGTCACCCTACTGTGCTGTCAAATAGTAGGTCTTATTCCCTCTCTTTAACTTTTTTGTACCCATTAACCATCCCATTGTATTAGTTGTTTTCACACCATACCACTGATAAAGACATACTCAAGACTGGGTAATTTGCAAAAGAAAGAGGTTTAATACTTACAGTTCTTTGTGGTTAGGGAGGCCTCATAATCATGGTGGAAGGTGAAAGTCACTTCTTACACGGTGGCAGCAAGAGACAGAATGAGAACCAAGCAAAACGGGTCTCCCCTTATCAAACCATCAGCTCTCATGAGACCTATTCTACCAAGAGACAACTACCAAGAGAACAGAATGGGAGAAACTGCCCCCACGCTTCAATTATCTCTCACCCCGTCCTTCCCACAACATGTGGGAATTATGAGAGTACAATTCAAGATGAGATTTGGGTGGGGACACAGCCAAACCATAACACCCATCTCCCACACAGCCCCGCAATGTTTGGGTTTATTATAAATTAGGAAACAAATCCGTGATTAACCTTAAAGGTAACTGAATTCATGTCTTATGTATATTAGACTTTAGAGGCTGTGGTAGGTGGATTCGTTTTGTCCCAATGATCCCCACCTCCTGGTATCAGAACTCTTATGAAATCCCTCCCTCTTAAGGGTGGACTGCATTTACTGCCTTGTTTCTAACAAATAGAAAACAGCAAAAGTGACAAGCTGTCATTCCCGAGATTCCATTATAAAAGGACTGTGGCTTCCACCTTGAGAGTCAGAGTCCCTCTCTCTCATGGCTCACTCCAGAGGAAGCCAGCTGCCATGCTGTGAGGTAGCCATGCAGAGGGTCCTACATGGTGGGGGCCTGAAACCTGACAAGGACCACATGGAACTGGATCATCTGCGGTAAAAGTGCCTTTAGATAGGACCCCAGGTCTAGCCACCAGCTTGACTGCCACCTCATGAAGGACCCTGAGCCAGAGACCTCCAGCTAAGCTGGGTTCAGAATCCTGATGCACAGAAACTGTGAGCTAGTACAAAGTTGCTGTTGTAAACCACTAAGCCAGGATTGGAGTGGGGAGTAATTTGTCACACAGTGATAATGAATAGAGAGATGTCCTATGGAAGCCTGAGTTTTTGTGGCAGGGTCTGAAATGTGTATTCTGAAGACTGGAGTTTGTGTTTTTCTCTAATGACATGGAAATTAAGAGAACAGACTGGCGGTCAGGGTCAATTTCAGCACAAGGGATGAAGCACACACTTTGGGTCCGGGAGCTTCATGGCAAACCTCCACCTCCAAGCTCTCCCTGTGCCTGCTTCGTCCCGTATCCATACTTTTTCTTTTTCTTCTTGTTTATTTTAGGTTCAGGGTTACAAATGCAGGATTGTTATATAGGTAAAATTGTGTCATGGGGGCGTGTTGTACAGGTTATTTCATCACCCAGGTGCTAAGCCTAGTACCCAATAGTTACTTTTTTCTGCTCCCCTCCCTCCTCCCATCCTCCACTCTCCAATAGGCCCCAGTGTGTGTTGTTTCCCTCTGTGTGTCCATGTGTTCTCATCATTTAGCTCCCACTTATAAATGAGAACTTATAAATTTGGCTTTCTGTTCCTGTGTTACTTTGCTAAAGATAATGGCCTCCAGCTCCAACCACATTCCTACAAAGAATGAAACACGATCTCAGTCTTCTTTAATAGCTGCACAAAATTTCATGGTGTATATGTACCACATTTTCTTTACCCAGTCCATCACTGATGGGCATTTAGATCGATTTCATGTCTTTGCTATATATGCATGTGGTCTTTATAGTAGAATAATTTATATTCCTCTGGGTATTTGCCCAGTAATGGGATTGCTAGGTCAAATGAGAAAACAATCCTTATCCACACTCTTTCTCTTTTTCCGCCTTTATAAAATTGAGTGAGGTCAATCTAGCTTCCCAAATCCACTTGTAGAGGACTGAAAGGCAGTTCCCAAAAAGATATATCTTCATCCTAATCTCCAACACCTGTGAATATACCTGTAAATGATTTTTTTAAAATGCAATTAAGGGTTTTGAAATATATGAAAAAATGCTCAATATTACTAATGATCAGAGAAATGCAAATCAAAACCACAAAGCAATACCACCTTACTCTCCTGCAAAAATGGTCATAATCAAAAAATAATAGATGTTGGTGTGGATGCAGTGAAAAGGGAATGCTTCTACACTGCTGGTGGGAATGTAAACTAGTACAACCACTATGGAAAACAGTGTGGAGATTCCTTAAAGAACTAAAAGTAGAAACACCGTTTGATCCAGCAATCCCACTACTGGTATCCAGAAGAAAAGAAGTCATTACTTAGTGGCATTCACAGGAACCTAGATGGAACCAGAGACTATTATTCTAAGTGAAGTAACTCAGGAATGGAAAACCAAAATTATATGTTCTTATGCATAAGTGGGAGCTAAGCTAGGAGAATGCAAAGGCCTAAGAATGACACAATGGATTTTGGGGATTCAGGGGGAAATTATGGGAAGGGGGTGAGGGATAAAAGACCATAGTACAGTTCAGTATACACTGCTCAGATGATGAGTGCACCAAAATCTCACAAATCACCACTAAAGAATTTATTCATGTAAGCAAATACCACCTGTTCTCCCAAAAACCTATGGAAATAAAAAGTTTAAAAATAAAATTAATTAACTTTTTTTTTAAGTTAAGGGTTTTGAGGGGAGGAGCTCATCCTGGTTACCTGAGAGGGCTCTGAGTCCAGTGACAAACATCCTATGACCATGAGGCAGTAGGAGATTCCACCCACAGCAGAGTAGACAGTGTGACCACAGAGGCAGAGATCAGAGGGTGCGGCCACAGGTCAAGGAAGACCCAGAGCCACCAGAAGCTGGGAGCAAAACAGAACTGATTCTGCCTGAGAACCTCTAGGAGGAGTGTGGCCCTGCCGACCCCGACCCCCACCCCAGCCCATTGCAACCCTAACCTGAACCCTAATCCTAACCCTAACCCTAACCCTATCTCTATCCCTTCATCCAGGACCAAGCAGGGCTCAGGAACATTCACTGCACTATACCTTGGTGTTCAGGAAATGTTATGTGATTGCTCCAGTTTCTTCCCAACCACAAGGGCAGAGCTACCCAAGGCCATGGGAACCCACCTCTCACATCAGTGCGGCCTAGATATGAGACATAAGTCAACGGACATCATTTTGGAGCTTTAAGATTTGACTGCCCTGCTGGATTTTGGATTTGCATGGGGCCTGTAGTCCCTTTGTTTTGGCCAGTTTCCCCCATTTGGAATGGGTGTATTTACCCAATTCCTGTACCTCCATTGTATCTAGGAAATAACTAACTTGCTTTTGATTTTATAGGCTCATAGGCAAAGGGGAGTTGCCTTGTCTCAGATGAGACTTTGGACTGTGAACTTTTGAGTTAATAATGGAATGACTTAAGACTTTGGCGGGGGGGGGCTGTTGGGATGGGATTGTTGCTTTCGAACTGTGAGGACATGAGATTTGGGAGGGGCCAGGGGTGTAATGATATAGTTTTGCTGAGTCCCCACCCAAATCTTGAATTACAGTTTCCATAACTCCCATGTGTCATGGAAAGGACCCAGTGGGAGGTAACTGGATCACGGGTTGGGTGTTTCCCATGTTGTTCTCATGATAGTGAATGAGTCTCTTGAGATCTGATGGTTTTATAAGGGGAGTTCCCCTGCACACCAGTTTTTTGCCTGTCACCATGTAATATGTGACTTTGTTTTCCCTTCATCTTCTGCCATGATTGTGAGGCCTCCCTAGCCATGTGGAACTGTGAGTCCATTAAACCTCTTTTCCTTTATAAATTACCCAGTCTCAGGTATCTGTATTATCAGCATGAGAACAAACTAATACACTGCCTCCTCAATGAGACCTCACCCAAGAAGGCTGCCTGTGGGTGACCCCAGCAGAAAGAGGCTTTGTTGGTACTACTGGGGCAGAGTGTGAGAGATCAGCTGGGCTTCACTCACATCAAGAATGATGTAGGAGCCTGGTGCAGTGGCTCATGCCTGTAATCCCAACACTTTGAGAGGCTGAGGTAGGTGGATCACCTGAGTTCAAGACCAGCCTGGCCAACATGGTGAAATCCTGTCTCTACTAAAATACAGAAATTAGCCAGGTGTGGTGGTGCACACTTATAATCCCAGCTTCTAGGGAGGCCTAAGCAGGAGAATTGTTTGAACCCAGGAGGTGGAGGCTGCAGTGAGCTGAGATTGTACCACTGCACTACAGCCTGCGTGACAGAGTCAGACTCCATCGCAGAAAAAAAAAAAAAAAAAGAATAGTGTGGCCAGAGTTCCTGGAGTGGAAAGCCCAGCAGTACATCCCACACGGATGACAAGAGCACAAATGAGGAGCCCTCTCCTTTTCCTTTCCTCCCTCCTCCCCTCCCAGACCCTGAAGGAACTGGAAGCAGCTGCAAGCAGTGGGAGAGGAGGTGAATCGAGAGAGTAAGGACACTGGCCACACACCCACTGCCCATCCCCCCAACCTTCCCCACTGCAGAAAGCCAAGCCTGGGTCAGCTCGAGTAGGAGAAGTTTTATATTGGATGGGAGATAAATATGTTTATTTAGATAGGTCTGGGTTTATTTTCTTGGCAAAAGCAGTTTCCTTTTTGCCCAACATTTTATAAGAATTTTCAAACATACAGAAAAGTTGAAAGAATAGTATAATAAACACCTATATATTCACCACCTAGATTCAAAAATTATTAACATTGTATGTGTGTGTATGTGTGTGTATACATGGTCTTGCTAAACCACTTGAAAGCAAGCTTCAGACATCATGACTCTTCATTCTTAAATCCTTCAATGTACATCTCCTAAAAGAATCAGATTTTCAATGCCTGAAGTTGAAATTGACCTAAGACCTGAAAGAAATGGGTAAACTATACTTAGCTGAAAACTTTTCAAGGAGTGGTGCTATGGTTTCAATGTCCCCTCCAAAACTCATGTTGAAATTTTATTGCTATTATAATGATATTAACAGCTGGGAACCCAGCCAGGTGCCTCACACCTGTAATCCCAGCACTTTGGGAGGCCGAGGCGGGTGGATCACCTGAGGTCAGGAGTTCGAGACTAGTCTGGCCAACATGGAGAAACCCTGTCTCTACTAAAAATACAAAAATTAGCTGGGCATGGTGGCATGTGCCTATAATCCCAGCTACTTGGAAATCTGAGGCAGGAGAATCGCTTGAACCCGGTAGGTGGAGGTTGCAGTGAGCTGAGATCGTGCCACTGCACTGCAGCCTGGGAGAAAGGAGCAAAACTCCATCTGAAAAAATAAAAATAGATGGGAACTTTAAGATATGATTAGGTCATGAGGGCTCTGCCCTTATCAGTGGATTAATGATGTTATCAGAAGAATGGGTTAGCTATCCTGGGAGTGGGCTCCTGATAAGAGGATAAGTTCGGCCCCCACTTCTCTCTGTGTCTCAGACTGTCTCACCCTCTCTCACCATGTGACGCTTGCCACCATGTTGTGATGCAGCACTAAGGTCATCACTAGAAGTGGTACCATGCTCTTGGACTTCCCACCCTCCAGAACCATGAGCCAAATAAATCTCTTTTTTTATTTTTATAAAGTATCCAGTCTGTGGTATTCTATTACAGGCAACAGAAAAGGGACTAAGACAATGTGGGGAGAGAGAAGCAACAGAGCGAATGCAAGGATGAAGCCAGAAGAAAAATAAAAACTGTATCCTATTTTGCATTCTACAAGTCCAGCCCACAAAATGACCCAGTTTCATGAAGATAAGATAATTTCAGATAATGACAGGTGCTATGAAGAAAATCAAACAAAACAGAGGTGATAAGAGTAAGGCTAGAAGGTAAAGCAACATTACAGTGGCTGGTAAGAAATGAAATCCCCAGAAAAAGAAGGTGACATTTGAGATGAGACCTTGATGACAAGGACAACCCGACAATATAAGACAATCAGGAGAACAGCATACAAGTCAGAGTAACCAATGAAGCCAAAGGCCTGGAGGCAGAAGGAACATGGAGTAGTATCTTGGTGAGGGACAGGTGGCAGAAAGTACTGAGGGAGAGGAGGTGATCAAGACCAAGAAGAGGAGTGTGGGGAGAATTTGAAGCAGGAGACTGGCTGATCTGACCTAGATATCTAGATGTTATGGCTGCTTAGTAGCAAAAGACTTGTTGGGGAGGACCAAAGTGAAGCTGGGAGACCATCAAGGAGGCAGTTTGCGATCCTCCAGGTGAGAAAGTGTGGTGGCTTGGGCCAGCGTGGTGGCAGTGAGGTAGGCATTGTTGCTGTCTTCACTTTACAGATGAGGAAACAGAGTCCCAGAGAAGTGAAGTGATTCGATGAAGGTCATGCAGCCTTTAGGTAGCAGATGGTTAAAATGGTAAATTTTGTGTTACGTATATGTTATTACTTATTATTGTAATGAAATACATATAACACAAAATTTATCATTTTAACCATTTTTAAGGGTACAATAAGTGGCATTAAGTATATTCACGATGTTATTGTGAACACGACTGTTATCCATTTCCAGAACTTTTTCATCATCTCAAACGGAAACTCAGTACCCATTAAATCATAACTCCCCTTTTCCCCCTCCGTGAGCCCCCGGTAACTTCTGTTCTTTCTGTCTCTGAATTTACCTGTTCTATGTACCTCCTATAAGTTGAATCACAAAATATTTGTCTTTCTGCGCCAACTTATTTTCACTTAGACTAATGTTTTTGGGATTCATCTATGTGTCACCGTTTTCTTCCTTTTTAAGGCTTAATAATATTCCATTGTATGCCTATGTTAACATTATGTTTATCCATTCAACTGTTGATGGAGGATGGGGACTTTTACTAAGATGTCTGATTCCAAAGCTATTCTGGTTGGCTCTGTTGAGCCCTGTGCAGTACCCGCTGCAGCCACCAGAGGGAGCACAGGGAGCAAAAGGCGGTCACACTGCAGGCACCTGGCGGTTTCTGGGAGGAAGAGGAACAGATCCGGCCTTTTGCACACAAAATCTTACACGCAGAAACCATGCAAATAGAGGGAAGCTGGCTGCCAGAAAAGCGACCAGACAATAGAATCGGCCACAGGTGGAGATAAGGAGAAGGGAGGCTTAGGGCTGGAAGGAGCTGCCCCTGTGATCCTGGTCCAACCCCTAAAATGGAAACAGACGCCTCTGGCCACCCACCGTTTCCCTGCCAGCTGTCCTCAGCGTGAACAACCTCCGTACTGAAGAGCTCAGGAGGGAGGTAAATGGGGGCTGGGTCCAGTAAGGCTCGGGTTCCCATTCCTGCCCTTCCCCAGCAGAGGCGTGACCTCCAGCCTGTGGCTTGCACATTTTACGGATGAGGAAACTTGGGACTTGGAGCTGTTGATTGTCCAGAGCAAGTGGAAGAGGCAAGATCTGAATGCCACCGCGTGCCTTGTGACTCTCTTCTCCAGGCTCAGCACTCTGGTTTCTTCAGCTGTATCTCATGATATATAGTCTTTAGGACTCTTCCCCGCCTCATCTGGTTGGCCAGCCTCCCTGCAGGCAAAACACACAAGGGCCTGTGGCTCTTGAGACTGGTCTGACCATGGTGGCTTCCCTCCTCTGAGCACCCAGCCTCTAATAATGCTACCCAAGTTTGCCCTGGCTGGTTTTGGCAGCCACCTCATGTTGACTGAATTTCTGTCAGTTTCAATCCCTCAGCTTTTCTCACATGTGCTGTTGCTAAGCCATTTCTCCCGCACTGCATCCTTGTGCAGCTGGGTCTTTGGATCCAAGTCCAGGAACTGACATTTATCCCTGTCAAATGCATCTTGTTCATTCATCTGACAAACATTTGTTCAGTGCCCACGCCATACCAGGCACCAGGAATACAGGAACGAAAGACAAGGCTCCTGGTCCAAGGAGCTCACATTGGTATTCATCACAGCAGTAGCCACCAGTGAGTGGGGGCCTACTATGTGCCAGGCATACAGCCTCTGCTGGGTGCTGAATGTGGGCTGTCTTCTTAACCCTTACAGTGCTTCAGCGTCAGTGGCATTGTCCCCATTTTGCAGATGGGAAAACCAAGGCTCAAAAACTGTATGCAACTTGTCTGAAATGACACTGCCGGAAGGAAGCAGGCCCAGTATTCAACCTTCCAATTGCTTTGGATCAATTCAGTCCTCCTACTTAGACACCAGCTTTTGGTTCTCTGCAAACCTGACAAACTTCATACCTCTCTGAATTTCATCAACAGCATGGATGAAGCTAAGATGAGATCAGAGCTCTGTGGTGGGCCACTAGGGCCCCCTTGCCCAGGATAAACAGCCACCTATGATTCTGCACCCTGTAGGTTCAGCAGATACAAATGCACCCAACAGTGAACTCCCACCCTCACCCCCAGCCCCAGGCTCCCTCCCCTGACGAGCAGCTATGTATATGGTTGCTGGCATCTTTAACATCAAACTGGTCCCCACTGCCAAGTCCTCTACTTGCAGGAACTCAGCTGTGACTGGCCCTTGCCTTCATCATGATGTTTCATCCACCAATCCCCCTTCCCAGGAGGGATACTTGAAGTCCAAGGACAAGGTGGGGTGGGGGGCAGTTGAGGGAATTTCACAGGCTCTGAGCATCTTCCCTTGCATGTGTGACTTCTCTCCCACGCTGTCTTCTCCTGGAGGCTCAGCCCATCTTTGTCATTAAGCTCTTCTGCCATGCAAGAGAGACCAACTGTGGAACAGGCCTGTGCAAGGGCCGTGAGCAGAAAATAAGGCAGGCAGAATACATGCGCTGCTTGGTGGAGGTAGGTATAAAATGAGCTCCAAGCTTCCCGCCAGGACCCAGGGGATACCATACTTCATGAGAGTTTGGGCTTTACCATCTCCCAGGACAACCTACACTCACCTGCTCACACCCCTATGAGCCTGGAACAATTATTCTGCCCATTTTTACAGGAAAGAAAACTGAGGCCCAGATGATGGAGGTGACTCCAGAGGTTTAAAGACCCTTAGGACATTGTTTGAAAACCTCCAGTCTAGCTTTTTGTGCCTGAAGAGCATCTGGGGAATATGAACTCACCAAGCTCCTGCCATGGGCTCAGAAGGTAGTAAATTCATCCTTCCAGAAGTTCCTGCCTTTGTGGCCTTATAGTTGGTTGGGGAGAAGACAGATAATAAGCATGTATGTCATTTCAGACAGTGACGAGTGCTATAAAGAGTGTATAGAAGCAGTATGGAGAAAGCTGCTCTAGCTAGCGTAGTCCAGGAAAGCCTCTTGGAGGAGGTGTGATTTGAGGAGCCAAGAAAGACCCAGCCTTGGAAGCAATAAGCGCAGAGATGCTGAGAGGGAACGAGGCTCTCCACGCATGGGTGTCGTAACAGGGAGGAGACCTCATAGCTCAGACAGGAGATCCCAGTGGAGAAGTGCTGGGAAGGTATCCCAGGGAGCCTGACACCTGTCCCAATCCCCCAACATTCTTCCTTTGTTCTCCAAAGCAATGCTCTGTGTCTTCCCCATTTCCTCCCATCTTCAAAATCCATTTCTGTACAAGGCCCAGCCCAGAGCAGGAGCTGGATAAATGTTTGCTGGATGAATAGCCTCCTGAAGGCCAGCAAGGAGGAAGCGTGATGACAAATCTGACGAGATCCTACCTTCGTCGGCAAGGAATCACTTGATGGAGTTGATGGCCCCTTGAGGTGGTTCAAGCAGAAAAGACAAAGGAATTCCAGAAGGTGGGAGGAGGGGTCGCCTACACAATTGGAAAATTTCACACAGAAGTCCAGATTTCAAGCTATTTTTAAAATATCTGAAGATCTGGCAACCGAAGCCTGCAGATCCCCATGGCAACACCAGCTGGTGCTGAGCGGGCCGCTGCCCCCTTCAGACTGGACATGCGCTCTGCAACTCCCCGAGGCCCGCGCTCCCTTCTGCTGGCACTGGGCCCACCTCACTCAGCCACATCACCTGGCCCCCTGGGTTGAATCGGCCAACCCCCGCCTAAGACCTGGGATGAACAGAAAGCCAGGCTGGGACATGGGGGCTATGGCATCTGTCCCTTCCGCCTGCTGCCAAGGAGCGCCAGCCTGGGGTCCCGCCATCGAGTTCTTAGGCAGGTGTCCTGTGTGCGGGGCTCCTGGACCAACAAAATCCATTCCCTGTGCTGGGTTCCGAAGGAAGCGTGAGGGCTCCAAAACGCAGCCACCCTGTTTTGAGGAAAGAAGTGCCGTTCCGGTGCACACCAGAAGGGGGCGACTCTCTGGCCGTGCCTTCGGAGCTGCCCATGAGGGCCGTTCCTAGCCTTGCCCTAGCAGCTGGAGCTCACAGAGTTTCCTGTACCACTGCCCTGTGCCACTTGGGGTGGCAGCTGAGGCCCAGGCTGCCTGGCAATGTGATGGGCTACATCAGAATTGGCTGGGCCAGGGCCGCCTCCAGGGGCCCTGGCGCTCCTCCTGTCCTGCTTCTCTTCCTCCTCTTCTGGGAGCACTGGGCCTTCCTGAGGCCTGTTCCCTCGGGGCTGACCCTGCAATTAAGTACTGTGTGCTTGGTACTGTGCTCAGGCTTTATATACTTTTATTTAAAACCCCAACAATCCCATAGGTAGGTTTTAATCCCCATTTTGCAGTTACAGGTGAGGAATCTGAGGCTTACAAGGCCATCACCTGCCAAAGTCCACACAGCTAACAAGTGGTAGAGTTGAGTTCAGATTCAGGCCTGTGGAGTCCCCATTCCCTGAACTGCCTCACTCTCATAAACGACGTTTCAGAATCAGCCCATGAAGGGAGAGAGAGAGTGGGGTTTGAGGGCAGAGGACATCCCTTGCAAGGTCCAACCTGAAACCACTGTACACAGGCCACCCAATCTGTTGGGACCACCCAAGGACAGGGGCTCAGTCTGGGGTCCCTGATAAGTCACTGATGAAACCAAAGGCTGAGGCCCCCAATCAGCCACCAGAGAGGAAAAGCTCCTGGCCTTTGGGAATTCAGGGAATGCCTCACCAGCCCTGCCAGGGGCCACGGTCTGGGCAGCAGGACAGGGGCCCCCAAGTGCTGCAGAACTGCCTGGAACCACCCTGGAGAGAGTGGTGCGGGCAGTCAGAAGGCAGCAGCCAGAGCAGGAGCAGGGGCATGGAAGCTTTATGAGGAGCAAGAGACCCGGAATCTGCACAAAGTAAGTCTAGACGCCACCGAGTATGACTCAGTGAGCTCCTGGAGCCTCAGGGGTCACAAGCCTCAGGAGCTTCCCCACTCCCACCCCAGGAGGACAGAGAAGCCCAGGGGATTATCAGCCCCTCTGAGACTGTCACAGAGATGTCCTAGCCCCTGAGACCAAGGCCACCAGCCTGGATGGAAGAGAAATTCTCCCCAAGCTGATTCATCCATTTTACCTCCCATTTCACCCCTGCACACCTTGCACTCACATCCTGGGTTGGCAGGTCCCTCCCCAGTTTTATCTGTTGATCCCACCCTCAGCATCAAAATTCAGTGTAAAGGCCACCTTCTCCAGGCAGCCCACCCTGATCCCATTCCCCAAACCTGGTCATTATCTCCCTCTCCTTCGACCGCTGGAATATGTGGACTTCTCCTATGGCAATGAGGTCATCTCCTTCATGCTATGATTGTTTCTGGGCTGCTGCCCCTTTTGAGGCTGGATGGTAGGGCAGGCGCCATAGCTCCTAGAATGGGGCCTCAGATGTACAAGCCCATGATACAAGATGGATGGATGGATGGATGGATGGATGGATGGATGGATGGATGGATAGAGGGATGGATAGAGGGATGGATGGATGGAATGGATGGATGAATGGATGGACAGATGAATGGGCAGACAGACAGATGAATGAGTGAGCAGGTAGGAGGGTTGATGGCTCACAGAAAGTTCCATGAGGCCACCTGGAATTGTCCAGAATGCCCAGACTTCCCTACTGCTCTTAAAGATAAGATTCCACTGTCTCACTTGTCACAGCTCCTCCCCTGCCTGAGTGAATTTAAGATTTTAAAGTGTCTGCTGTGTGGAGGTGCCAGGGAAGTGGAGAATCAACCAGTGTTGCTTCCCTCCCTGCACCTCAATTTCCCAGAGATAAGATGAGGACATCAGACCAGATGATTTCATGGGCCCTTCCAGCTCAAAACACATCTCCACACTAGGACCCAACAGAGAACAGGGGAGACTAACTGAACCCAGTTTAGCTTAAAGGAGCCCCTGAAAGAGGTGGAACGAAAGAGGAAAAGAGAAAAGGTGGGAGGAGGAAGGGAAGGAGGGGGGAGGGAAGGAGAAAAAGAGAAAGAAAATCTATTTCCATATCCCAAATTAAACATGCATCTAGCATGTAAGATTTCCCAAATGTAGAGTGTCTTTTTAAAAAAAGTTAATTTGAACATATTGAATGTAGGATCACAGCATGTAAGAAATGATGGATCCCCCTAATAACATGGATTTGCCTTGGGCAGGGATGGACTGGGGCAGAGAATGCCAAAAGGAAGCATGAACCATGTGGGGTGGGAGAGGCAGGGTGAAGGTGTGGTTGGGGGTGCTCTTCTGGTCACCTTATCTCCCACTTTAGCCAGAGCACCCCCCACACCCACAGTCCCCACTTCAACCAGAGCACCTCTCCTGCCTGCTTTATGCATTGATCTTATGAACCCAATATACTGTTTGAATAAAAGGTTCCTGGTGCTTTTTTTAAAAAGGCGCTTAACTCAAAAGCAGATTAGAAGGTAGGAGAGTAAAAAAAAGAATCAAAAGGCACTTAACTAATGAAGAGAAACAAGGGGTCCAGAGAGAGTGATTTGTCCAAGGTCATACAACAAGTACATCATACCATTCCTGATATCACTAATCCAATCACATCCATTAGGGGTTGGGGGCACTGCCCGGATGCAGCTGCCCTTGCCTGGGCGGTTTAGATCTGTATACTCCGCATACTCTGGCTTAACTCCAGCAGCCTCAGTGGGGAGTCACCAGGCTCCTTTAAACAACATTCCACTAGGACAGGAACAGATGGATAACCCAAGCCAATTAGGAACCAGAAAATCTCCAAGAGGGTGAATGCCCAGAACAGGGGGAGCTCGGGGCAGCAGCCCAGCTCACTGCAAGCCTCACAGTCGAAAACCTTCCTAAAACAACCCCTTGGCTGCCTTGGAGCATAATTTAATCTTCCTTTGATGACTCCGGATCTCGCCCTGCCTCAGGCCACTCAGAACATCAATAACTGCTGGGTCCAGGTGGGAAGCTGAGGGGAGGGGCTGAACCCAGGTTGACCAGCTGACCCTGCCCTGCGGTAGGGGAGAAGCTCAGTCCGGACCCTGGGTGCTGGAGGCTGCCTTGGTGGAGAGGGCAGCATAGGAGAATGGGAAGCCCTTTCCAACCAAGAAGGGGAGCCCTAAGGGGTCCCCTCTCTAGCCCTCAGAGCAGGTGGGAATGGCAGCTCCCAGCGATTTCTGGAGGTAGGAAGAGAGAAGTAAAAGCAGGCAGGAGTGATGTTGAAGACCAGCCTAGATGACCTTAAGGGAGAGGCAATATATTAATAGTACAATGCCCCCACAGACTTCGTAGAAAACGTTGGTTCTAAGGGAGGGAGTGGGCTTAGAGCCACCCTGTGCCTGCCCTGCCGCTTCCTGGCTCGGGGATGGTGAGAAGGTCACTTAATCTCTCTTTGCCTCAGTTCCCCAATTATTAATGCTAGACTAGTCACAGGGCTGCCGCAAGGGTTAAATGAGCCTAATAGTGGTGGCCAGAAGTCAGGGTCTTAGCCCGAAGTCTCTGCTGAGGACAAGGCCGGAAGAACAGACAGAGTGTTCATGGGTTGGTTCTCAGGTGAGACTGGACATTTGACTTTGTTTGGTTTGGCTTGGCTTGTCTGTATTTCCCACATTTTATGCAAGAAACACACATTATTATATAAATAAAATAATATTCATAGTGAAAATAAAACAGTAGGGACTGCACTTGATCCCCAGGGGGAAGCGGCTGATCAGAAGAGAAGCCATTCATTGAGGGTGAGATGGAAGGGGGCCGAGACACAGACAGAGGAGACGCAGTCAGAGACACGGTCAGAGACAGACAGGGGAGACATAGAGACACAGTCAGAGACACAGACAGGAGAGACAGAGAGACACAGTCAGAGACACAGACAGGGGAGACACAGTCAGAGACAGTCAGAGACACAGACAGAAGCGACACAGTCAGAGAACAGCCAGAGACATAGGAGAGACACAGAGACACAGACAGGAGAGACACAGAGACACAGGAGAGACACAGAGACACAGGAGAGACACAGTCAGAGACACAGTCGGAGACACAGACAGGGGAGACACAATGACACAGTCGGAGACACAGACAGGGGAGACACGGAGACACAGTCGGAGACACAGTAGGAGACACAGACAGGGGAGACACAGTCAGAGACACAGAGACACAGGAGAGACACAGAGACACGGGCAGGAGAGATACAGTCAGAGACAGTCAGAGACATAGACAGGGGATACAGAGTAAGAGACACAGTCAGAGACACAGACAGGAAAGACACAGTCAGAGACATGGTCAGAGACACAGACAGGAGAAACACAGAGACACAGACAGGGGAGACACAGTCAGAGACACAGTCAGGGACACAGACAGGGGAGACACAGTCAGGGGAGGTCCTGGCTGGCCCAGGGGCCCAGGAGATGGCAGCCCTGCATCCTCAGGGATAGATAAAGGTGACATTTTCTGTCTGAGTGTGCCCTAACACTTCCTGAGAGGCAAATCTCCATCACCTACTCAGGAAGTGCCAGCCAGGGGAGGTAGCACAGAGGAGAACCTGCCTGCTTACGGGCACCAGAGCATCTCCCATTTGCTGTCCTCAGCTCCAGGTCCTCTGTACATCAGTTGAAAGGGATCTTGGCCCCTCAGAGCTGAGGCCAGATTCTTCCCAGAATCTCCCCTGGTGAGCCTGCCTGGGCCGCTTGTCCCTCTGTCCAGCCAGCAGCCCTGCTAGGCTCAGCCACACTGCCCCACCCCCCACCGGCCTTCGCTGAGGCAGCCCTTTGAGGAGAGCTGGGCTTGGTGGGTCCACAGCGCTCTCCCTGCCAGTGATGTTAATCCGCAAAAGAAAGTCAAACATTAGCCCGGGAAACAGCTTATGCCTTATATAAGCCCCCCTGGGGGAGGCACAAACACAGCTTGTTAGAGCTCAGCCGCCCAACTACAGCGGCTGCCGGGCCCTAGGACAGAGCAGGGACCTCAGCTACACTCATCACCAGCCCCATCGGATCCAGACCCAGCCGCCAGGTGAGGAGAGAGGGAGGGCCCCCAGCCCAGGCACCAAGGAACCCCTGAGAATCTCCCAGGACCAAGTCCTCATTGTGACTGGCCAAGCCCCTAATGCCCTCTGGGACCTTCTTCGGCTCTTTCGGACACCCCAGCATAAGCTCCAGGAAATCGCCAGAAGCCAGGAGGCTCTGGGCTTGGGGAGGCCTTTCCCAGCAGGCAACCTGAACTCTGCTACCCCTGTGTATCTGCCTGGAGCAACTGGGGACATCCCCAACCCACCCCCGCAATCCGTCCTTAGTAGCCAACACCCAAGGCTGGGCCCCTTTGTCCCTGCTATGTGTCCTGCACTGTCCCATGCATGCAGCATGTGCAACCAGCCTAGCTGAGCACACATAGGCTCGTACTCGGAGGTGCACACATGCACAACATACACCCAAGCTCACATGGCTGTGTCCTTCTGCTCCAGCCTAAATGCACGCATACCTGTAGATACCTTTGTGTCCACACACCTGGATACACACCTACACCTTTGATCCCACAACCCTCCATGCAGCGGGGTTCTTCCTCATGCATCCACCCAAGAATCTATGGATCCACACACCTGAGGCCCCACCTCTTTTTTTTTTTTTTGAAACAGAGTCTCGCTCTGTCACCAGGCTGGAGTGCAGTGGTGCGATCTCAGCTCACTGCAACCTCTGACTGTCTGGTCCAAGTGATTCTCCTGCCTCAGCCTCTCGAGTAGCTGGTATAACAGGACGCGCCACCATGCCCAGCTAATTTTTGTATTTTTAGTAGAGACAGGGTTTCACCATGTTTTCCAGGACGATCTCGATCTCCTAACCTCAGGTGATCTACCCACCTTGGCCTCCCAAAGTGCTGGGGTTACAGGCATGAGCCACCGCACCCGGCCGCCTCCACCTCTTTCCACACTTACATATGCACTGCTCCACACACCTGTGCTGGCACATCCACCTGGTTCAGCCTCCCACCTATGGTTCCATAGGCCCACACACCACCACGCACACACATACCTCTCCCTGGCCTATGCCCTGCCCACAGCTCTGGCTCATCTTGCCCCAGTGCCATGACCTTCTCCGAGATTCTGGACCGTGTGGGAAGCATGGGCCGTTTCCAGTTCCTGCACGTGGCCATACTGGGCCTCCCGATCCTCAACATGGCCAACCACAACCTGCTGCAGATCTTCACAGCCGCCACCCCTGCCCACCACTGTCGCCCGCCCCCCAATGCCTCCACAGGGCCTTGGGTGCTCCCCATGGGCCCAAATGGGAAGCCTGAGAAGTGCCTCCGTTTTGTACATCCACCCAATGCCAGCCTACCCAATGACACCCAGAGGGCCACAGAGCTGTGCCTGGATGGCTGGGTCTACAACAGCACCAAGGACTCCATCGTGACAGAGGTATGCCTGGGCAAATCCTCTCCCTCCACTTACCCACACACCCCCACACCCTGCACCGCTGGTGGGCAGCAGAGGAGGCTGGGGTCTAGTGTTCCCAGGACCCAAGGACAGGCCGCTGGGCAGGCAAAGAGGAAAGACCTAAGTGCAGAGGCATTTCCACCAAGAGCCTTGGTTTCTTCACACTCAGAATCCAAGTGCTTCAGCAAACTACTACCGAGGGCCTGCTCTGTGACAGGTGCAGAGCTCGGTTCCGAGAACACAAAAATGCACCTTGCCTGCTCCCAGGGGGTCTACAGCGTGGTGGGGATAGCACCCATTAAGGAAAATGCCACACAGAGAAGTGTAAAATTACAACTTAAAAGTGACCTCAAACTATGACCTACGCCCGGGGTGGGTGTGGAAATGAGGGTGTGGGGAACGGGCGTTGAAGGAATTCTCCCCAAAGAAATACCCCTGGAACTGAGATCTGAACTTCAGCCAAGGGCCAGACAGGCAGTGAGGAAAAGGAGGAAAATTCCATCTTGTGCAAAGGCCCCAAGGTGGGAGGGCTGTGGAGGAGGGACTGCACAGAGGGGACGCTTGAAACACTCCACAGCAGACCCAGAAAATGTCTCGTCCACACACACACAGCCACTCCTGAGTTACCTCTCATTCCCTCGTCCCTTCACTGATTCACTGACTCTCACCCGCCACCTCAGGGAAATCCAGAGTTAAATCAGACTCAGTGAACTGACAGGCCAGTGATAGGATGAAGCCTATGATAGGATGAAGATGAGGAATTGGGAATTGACATTTATTGGACATCGCTAACTGCCAGGCACATTTGGGTGCTCGGTAGACACTGTCTTGCTTGATTCCAACGTGATGCTCTGTTGAAGGTGATTTCTATCTCCCCTTACAGATTTTTTAAAAAACAAAAAATCTAAGACCCAGAGAAGGGAAGTGATTGTGTAGTGCCGCATGGCTGGTCAGTTTCAGAACTGGAATTTAGAGCTAAAGCCCATAAGAGGTACAGGGGGACAAATGTTTATGCAAGTTCAAAAGAGAGATAAACCGTTGGATTCAAGGGAGGCTTCCTGGAGGAGGTGGCATATAAGCAGTGAGCAGAGACCAGTGTTTTCATCCTCCCTTGGGTACCATGAGCCCGTCAAGGGCAGGATCCTGTTTTTGCCTCATGAAAAGAGATACACTGCAAAGCCCTTATCTGGTGTCAAGCACTACACATCTGTGGACTCCTGGAGGCCCAGGAGATGAAATCTCTTTAGGAGAAGTATTATCATCTCCAGTTCACAGATGAAGAAACTAAGGCTCAGCTTGATTCCATGACCTTCGCATGTTACACATGGCTAGAACCTGGCAGAGGCAGGATTTGAATGTAGGGCTATGTTCAGAGTCTATGTGACTGTTATTCATTTAACAAATATTTTTATATAAAGTGCTTACTATGTGCCAGGCATTGCTCTAAGAGCTCCACAGATATTAACACTTTTAACCTTTCTGACAACACAATAAGGGAGTTCATATTTTAATTCCCTCTCTCAGATAGGGAAACAAGCACAGAGAGGTTAAGTAGCTTGGACGAGGTCACACAGCTATTAAGTGGCAGATTCAGGACCCAAACACACGCACCTGTCTCCAGAGCTGCACTCCAAACCATGACATTTGCTGCTCTCATATCCCTAGATTGTATCTCCTCCCAGTCATGTTGGCTTTTTTGTCCCCAGCGTCAAGCATAATGCCTGAAACCCATCAAGTATCCAAACATTTATTGACCCACAGTTCATAATACTGAGGACACAAAGTCAAAGAGCCGCTAGCCTGCCTGCCTCCAGGAGCACACCACCAGTGAGACGCAGATCCACTCTCAAGGATCATGGGTGGTTTGGTGGAATACACAAGTTTCCCAAGGCAGGGATTTTCTGCTGCTTTGTTTACTACTCTATCTGCAGCCACTAGAATAGTGCCTGGCACAGAGGAGGGGTTCTGTGTGAATGAATATACGCTTTGTATGCTCAGAGTGCTCTGAAGCCCAAGGCGGAGGTTATCTAACCAGCCTGGAATGGGGATTGAGGCAGGCTTGCTGGAGTCAGTAATGCCCACACTGGGCATGGAAAGGTGAGAGTTAGTGAGTAGCGCACCCCAGGCAAAAGGAAGAGTGACGGCGGCAGGGGAAGGGTCAAATGCAAAGGCACAGAAGCAAGAAGAAAGGCCAGGCTCAGTAGCTCACACCTGTAATCCCAGCACTTTGGGAGGTGTTAGTAAGCAGTGCACCCCGGACAAAAGGAGGAGTGGTGGGGGAAGATAGTCAGATGCAAAGGCATAGAAGCAAGAAGAAAGGCTAGGTGCAGTGGCTCACACCTGTAATCCCAGCTACTCTGGGAGGCCAAGGCAGGTAGATCACCTGAGGTGAGGGGATCAAGACCAGCCTAGCCAATATGGTGAAACGCCATCTCTACTAAAAACACAAAAATTAGCCAGGCGTGCTGGTGCACACTTGTAGTCGCAGTTACCTGGGAGGCTGAGACTGGAGAATTTCTTGAACCTGGGAGGCGGAGGTTGCAGTGAGCCGAGATCGCACCACTGCACTTCAGCCTGGACGACAGAGCAGGACAACTTAGTCTCAAAAAAAAAAAAAGAAGAGCGCAAAAAGTCACGATTGTAAGTGCCAAGGGAAGGCTGGAGGAGTGGGCAGTAGGATACGAAGGTCCCCAGACATGGAGCTGGAGAGGACGGCAGGAGGGCCCAGCTTGGATGCCGCAGCGGTGAAGGTGTGGCCTGTGTCCTAAGGGCAATGGGGAGCCAGTGAACGTGGTGGTGTTAAGCAGGAGAGTGGCACCACAGGTCACCTTCAAAGGATCGTCACTCTGCCCTTGAGAGAGTCGTTTGTGGAGTCTTTTAGCCCAGCAGCAGGGAGACCCATTAACAAGCTGCAGAGGGATCCAGGATAGAGACGACAGATAGAAGGGACAGTCAGAATAGATACCAGGAGGTCAGGAAGTTGGAACCTATGGGACCTGGTAACTGAATGTAACTGAATGATGTAGGGCGTGAGGAGCAGGGAGGGAGTGAAAGATGCCTCAATAGCCATAAGTACGATTCCAAATGTACAGGTGACTTGCTGTGCACCTGGCTCTGAGAAGACAAAGAGGAGTAAAACCCACCACCCACGTCCTCCAAAAACACAGAACCCAGCCAAAGAAACAAAAATCCCAGAGGGAACAATTAAATCATCATCATCACCAACATTTACTGTGTGCTCACACTGTGCCAGATGGTCCTAAGCACTTTGGCCACATAAACTCATTTCATCTTCACAATAACCCTCTAAGGTTAGCATCTATTTTTTCAATTTTATTATTATACTTTAAGTTCTGAGGTACATGTGCAGATCGTGCAGGTTTATTACATAGGTATACACATGCCATGGTGGTTTGCTGCATCTACCCCCCAATCATCTACATTAGGTATTTCTCCTAATGCTATCCCTCCCCTAGCCCCCACCCCCCCTGACAGGCCCCACGGTGTGATGTTCCCCTCCCTGTGTCCATGGGTTCTCATTGTTCAACTCCCACTTATGAGTGGGAACACGCACTGTTTGGTTTTCTATTCTTGTGTTGGTTTGCTGAGAATGATTGTTTCCAGCTTCATCCATGTCCCTGCAAAGGACATGAACTCGTCCCTTTTTATGGCTGCATAGTATTCCATGGTTTATCTGTGCCACATTTTCTTTATCCTGTATTATCCCATTTCACAGATGAGAAAACTGAGGGACAGGTCACTGGCCCAAGGCCTCACATTTCATACACAATGGAGTGGGGAGTCAAAATCAGGGGTCAGGCTCCAGAGCCTATGCCTCTCAGGAAAGTGCAACCCCCAACCCCTAATCTGTGAGCTGACTGTGCACCCCGCTGCCGAGGGGCAGTGTTGGGTGTGTGGCCTGTCCACAGATCCTCCTTCCCTGCCTTTAGTGACTCCTCCAGGGCAGGGACAGTCCCTCCCTCACCCATCCCTGTCATCACAGGACTAGATGCATGGTAAGTGCTCAATCAACACTGAATGAAGGACGTGCCCCCTCAGAGCCTGGTAGGAGAGACAGACAGGAGGATGCAGACACTGCTAACTGCTGGGAAGTGGCTTCCTTTCCAGAAAAACCCCTCGAGCAGCCTCTAGGAAGGCAAGACAGAGAAAGGTTTGCAGGCCTTGCACCCAGTCAAGCATCGGTTCACACTTAAACCAGTTCCCAGTCACCATGTCAGCAGTTGAGACAGTATGAACTGCCATTCCAGCAAGATGCCCAGGGTTGCCAGGCCTCAGGGCGCTGCACCCTTCTCTGAGTCAGGTCTGGCCCAGGCGTGCATCAGGCTCTGGATCCCAGAACTCTCAGCTGTGAGAGCCCATAGGAAGCATCCCTGCCCGGCCATGCTCGTGGCTGGACTCAGCCAGCCACTGGTACCAGCACAGCAAGGGCAGAGCCCTTTCATCTTTCTGTTTGTGGTTGAGCCATAACAAGTCCAGCTCCATGTGCTTGGGTTGGGTTCTGGCACCCTCTGCTAGAGGCAGTGCAGTGGCTGGACCTTACCTAGAAGTCAGAGGTGGGGAACTGGATATGCTGGCTCCAGGTGAGGAGGGCGGTAACGAGGAAGGCGGGGTATTTGGCAAAAATCGAGGTCAGTCCAGGTGACTCCCATTAGGAGAAGCAAGGTGCCATCTCCCAAACAGAGAGTGGGGGATCATGAACCAGAGCTCACAACCTGCCTGGGCCAATTATCAGGAATGTCATGATCCCCAGAAGTCTCAGATTCCTCATGCATAAAAAGGGCTAAGAAAGCAAGTGTGAGGGTTAACAGGGATGGCACAAGCACAGGACTGAGCCCAGGGCCTGGCACAGGGCATTCCATTTCCATGTGAGCTGCACTCCTTGCTGGGGCCATGCTTTTTTACTATTGTTGTTAATGGGGGTGTCTGAGAACTAGAGGGTTCATCCCCATCAGAAGAGAAGGGGGATCTCCCAGGAAAAAGGGAAACCAGCTCTCACAGTTGTTTCTGGCTCACCCAGGCCCTGACTTTGCCTCCCTCCTCAGTCTGGTCCTCCTCTTCTGCTCAGATCCAGCTCCACCCCCACAGTCAGTGACCTGGCAAGTCACCTCGCCTCTCCAGCTTCAGTCCTCTCATCTGTAGAATGGGGATTTTAAGGACCCTCCCTCTTGGCGGGGGCAAGAGGGCGGGAGGGCTGAGCTAGTGGCGTGCACAAGCCCAGCACTGGGTCTGGACAGGCATGGAGGCAGCCTCCCTCCCCCTTCTGATCCCCTAAGCCTTCCTGGCAGGGGTGACCACAAATTCCTTTCTCTTGGTGCAGCAGAGGCAAGGTCAGGGTTTTTCAGAATGAGCTTTACTAGGACATTAAGAGGAAACAAAGGCCTTTCTTTTAGGTCTGGAAAGCATGGGAACACGAATTCTGGGCACTGGGCTCCCTGGAGAGGCACGTACCCCATAGCCCACACCACTGAACCTCAGCTTGTGGGCCTCAGGGCCTGGGCCGGGCCATGGATGAGCAAGGCCCATCTCTCTAAGGGCCCTGGGCTTCCTCTCTAGGCCTTGAGCCTTCCTGTCTTGTCTCCAGGGCTGCAAAAAGTCTGTCCCCTACCCTCCCCAGGGTGGAAGACTGCTCCATGGAGGCCCCAGGTCAACTGCTGGAGAAGCAGAGAGGCTGCCCAGTGAGGCCTCCTGGGAGCAGGCTTCCACCCTGGGGAGGGTACCCTGCCAGGTCTCTGGCCAGCCACCTCTGACCATCCTTCGTCCCAATCCCCAGTCCCCGGCTGCCCATCTCTCATCTCCAACAGCATTTCTACCTCACACCCCCGTTTGCCCACCCTCAGCCCTGCCAGGGGCTCCTCCTCCTCCATCTCTTTCCTAGCCTCTGATCTGACTCCTGAGAAAAGGCCTGAGAGCCCCACCCAAACCACTTTTCAAGCAGCCTGATTCCTATTGACAGCCCTGATCCAGAAAGCCCCTGAGTCTGTGCACAGGAGGAGCTGGGACCTTCCTGTGGGCTCTCCAGGATCAGGAACTCACACAGTGAGCACCAGCTGTATGCAGGGCCCTGGGCTGGCACTTTGCATTCCTCCTCTCATGACCCTGCAAATCAGGCACTATTGTCCCCATTTTACAGAGGGATACACTGGGCTCAGATCCAGGTGGCCCTCCCAGACATGATGGTGGGTCAAGCTTTTATAGAAGAAGGATGGGGTTGGGAGGTCCTGCTATAGAACCCACGCCCTTTCTACTGGATCTCCTGTCCCTGTGAGCACAGGCCTTACAATGACATGTGACAATAATAATAAGACAGCTATTGTGAATTGAGTGCCCATTGTTTTCCAGGAATTAGTGCTGGGTGCTTTTCATTCCTATGTCATTCACAAGCCTGAGAAGCAGGTACTAGGTACCTGTGGGTACTGATGAAGAGGCTGAGCCACACAGAGGTTAGGTAATTGGCCCTGGACCATATAGCTCCTAAGTAGCAGAGCTGGAGACTGATGTCTTTTTGACTGTCCCCAGGATACCTGGCTCATCCTCTCTGGTCCTTGTGCCCCAGCAGTTTCCTTCGGGGATCCAAGAAGGTGTATGGGCAGCAGCAATTCTCCCCTAAGCTAGATCTGACCTTGCTCCAAAAGGCCCCTGAACTAAGGCAGGCTGTTTCCTTGTTCCTGCTCCAGGGGGTAGGGACCACATGTGCAGTCCCAGGCAGGGCCAGCTCCCCGACACACACAGCAAGACCCCATCCCGCTGATCATGGTCCTGATCACAAATGGCTCATCCTGACTCTCACAGCCCACCCTTTGCCTCATGCTCTGTGGGGGCTACCTGGCCTCGCTCCTTGCTGCTCACACTCTGGATACAATGTCAGAGCAGCCCATTTGGCTCTGACCTTGACTGCCTCCTCCACCACAATCCCAGCCTATGCTGGGCTATGCTCTCTTACCGTGGCTCACAGCAACAGCTCCCATGTATGGTGCTTTTCCTTTAGCAGCCCAGGCCTCAAAGCAAGGCACACAGGGAGGCATCAAGGAGCTGTGCTCAGGGCCAAGGGCAGCATCTTGGGTCCAGCAGACCTGAGTTTGAGTCTCTCTTGAAATGAATTAAGCTATTCTTGGGCAAGCCACTTAACCTCTGAGCCTCAGGTTCTTTGTCTATAAAAAGAGATAACAACAGTACCTACTTTATAAGGTTTTTTGTTGCTGTTTTGTCTTTTTTTTTTCTTTTTTGAGATACAGTTTTGCTCTTGTTGCCCAGGCTGGAGTGCAATGGCATGATCTTGGCTCATCACAACCTCCACCTCCCGGGTTCAAGTGATTCTCCTGCCTCAGCCTCCCAAGTAGCTGGGATTACAGGCATGGGTCACCATGCCCAGCTAATTTTTTTTTTGTATTTTTAGTAGAGACAGGGTTTCTCCCTGTTGGTCAGGCTGGTCTCGAACTCCCGACCTCAGGTAATCCTCCTGCCTTGGTCCCCCAAAGTGCTGGGATTACAGGCATGAGCCATCACGCCTGGTTTTATAAGGTTATTAAGGCGTTACTTGCAAAGCTTTCTCCTCAACTTGATGCTTCTTCTCTTTCTTCCCCACCACTTTCCTGATGTGTCAGCCCGCACAGAAAGACATGGCAGTGAGTTTCCTACCCTTCCCTTCCAGAACCCAGCTCCCTTGGGGCTCGGTTACATTCCAAGAAAGGAAAAAGATGGTCAAGAACACTGAACTAGGCTGGGCATGGTGGCTCATGCCTGTAATACCAGCACTTTGGGAGGCTGAGGTGGGTGAATCACCTGAGTTCAGGAGTTTGAGACCAGCCTGGTCCAACATGGTGAAACCCTATCTCTACTAAAAGTACAAAAACTAGCCAGGTGTGGCGGCAGGTACCTGGAGTCCCAGCTGCCTGGGAGGCTGAGACAAGAGAATCACTTCAACCTGGAGACAGAGATTGCAGTGAGCTGAGATTGCACCACTGCACTCCAGCCTGGGTAAGAGAGTGAGACTCAGTCTCAAAAAAAACAAAAACATTGAACTAGAATATTGGGAGCAAGAACTATGTGGAATTGCCAGAAGTTGATGAGACAGGTCAGCCAAGGTCATGTCAAGGGCTAAACAGAAGCACCAGGAAGTTGAGTAGCTGGCTCTGTTCAACCAGCAAGTTGCCTTCCTTTCCCCTCTGGGCTTCATCAGTAAAATAAGGATAATTAAATCCAAGGACTCCAAGTGGCACAGCCTATGCATGAAGACACAGTCCAGGGAAACACAAGTCACACTCAACACTTTGAAAAATAATCAAGACATCTGCTATAGGTTTCCTTAACAGGGCCTCCTTAGAGGACTTGTACAGAAAGCCTGCCAAAATTCTCCCAGCCCTGTTCACTCATTAATTATTTGTTGAGCAAACATTAACGTATACTATGTAGCAACTACTCAGCTATTAGAGATGAAAACACAAATGAGACATTCTCTGTCCTCCATGAGAATACAGCACACAGGAGGGCAAAGCAAAGGAATAAGCAGCTAGAATGCCAGGTCATAGGTGGCCTATTGGAGGTAAGAACAAGAAAGGGAAAGGAGAAATGCCTTGCCTACCCTGACAGGATAGAAACTCTTCTCATCCATGTGTCCTTTTGGCAAACATCTATTAACCACCTGTTTGTGCCAGATGACTGTAAAAGAAGTTCCTGGCTCTCCAAAAAGATAATCTTGACATGAGTTTCAAAGGACCACCAACATTACTAGAAAAGGGGGATCATAACAAGCACCAAAGCAAAGAGGAACGCAACAGCATGGAGCTACTGTAGTGTAACCTGATGAAATCCAGGGACTCCACATGGCTCAGACTACCATGAAAACAGTCAAGGGAAACACAACTCACACTCTTGATACCTTGAGTAATAATCAAGATATCTGCCACAGGTGTTCTTCACAGGGCCTTTTTAGGGTCTTTGCACAGAAAGCATATGCCAAAATTCTCTCTAAATACCTTCCTCTCTCTCAGAAATTCCAGGATGCCTTTAAACATCTCTCCCATTTGCTCCACACCTGGTTGCCTCATTGCCATGCTTGTCTAGTCCCAGTCCCCTTCCAATCACACCTTATAAAGCCAGCAGATACTTCAAACGTTGAGAAATCACTCTGTATATTAGTTTCCTAGGGCTGCCATAACAAAGCATAACAAATTGGGTGGCTCAGGACAACAGAAATTTTATTGTCTCACAAATCTGGAAGCTAGAAGTACAAACTCAAGGTGTCGGTGTGTCCTCTCCAAAGGCTCTAGGGAAGAATCCTTCCTTGCCTCTCCCAGCTTCTGGTGGTTGCTGGCAACCCTTGGCATTCCTCAGCTTGTAGACATATCACTCCAACCTCTGCCTCTGTGTATCATAATATCCCTGTGTGTGTCTCTCTTTTGTTTTTGTTTTTGTTTTTTTTTGAGACGGAGTCTTGCTCTGTCAACAGGCTGGAGTACAGTGGCGCTATCTCAGCTCACTACAACCTCCGCCTCCCAGGTTCAAGCGATTCTCCTGCCTCAGCCTCCAAGCAGCTGGGACTACAGGCGCACGCCACCACACCCAGCTAATTTTTGTATTTTTAGTAGAGACGGGGTTTCACCATGTTAGCCAGGATGGTCTAGATCTCCTGACCTCATGATCCGCTTGCCTCAGACTCCTCTTCTTATAAGAACACAAGTCATAGTGAATTAAGAACCATCTCGTTGCTTCTCGGCCTTCTGGCTAAGATCAAGTGTAGTATCTGTTCTTATCAGTTTAATATCTGATACACCCTCTATCTGAGGACAATATATTAAATGGATTTTTGGAAATAGGAGCTTGCTCCGTCCACTCCATGCATTGACCTGGTATTGCAGTACTTCCAGGAACGGTGCAGAAAAAAAAAAAGAACCAGCTCTACTTCAGTATAACTACATCTACAACAACTCTATTTCCAAATGAGTTCATAGTCTGGTCCACGAACAGTTAGAACGTCAGTGTATTTTTTGGAGGGACACAAGTCAGCCCATAACAGCTGCATGTCTCAGATGTGAGTTTCAGTCTCTGTCTTGAAATGAACCAAGCCGTGCCTGGGCAAACCACCTACCCTGTGAGCATCCAGTTCTTTGTCTATAAAAAGAATAACAAGAGTACCTACTTTATATGGTTATTATTATTTTACTTGCAAAGCTTTCTCCTGATCGTCCCTGATCTTCAGAGACGCCACGGCCACATTTTTCTCGTCAGTTCCGATGTGCTTCAGTAACCATGAAATCTCTGGAAGCAATTTAGAGTGCAATTGAGTTCAATTTTTAAAAAATATTTAACCACAAAGCACTCTTCCTTCTAAACTTCAAAACTTTGTTGAAGGATGATAACCCTCCAGTAGACACTTTTTCCTTAGAAGGTCTTCCAGTCTGACTGTGAAGAAAAAACACTTCTCTCCTGCTCACTGGCATGTGGTTATATCCTCAGTACATACAGCCTATAGACACTATTTATCTTGACTTGCACTCATTCTGGTGAAATGAGGCAGTTCTCCACATAGCATTTGGAGTGTGGGCCCTATAACTTCTCATGTAGACATTGGCAGATCTCTAACTTCTAAGTCTCTCAATCCCTCTGTGCTTTCTGTGAAATGTTCACACATTCAATTCTACAAGTATTTATTGAGTGCCTACTATGCATCGGGCACTGTTCTTGACAATGAAAGTACAGTAGTAAACAAAACAGACTAAAAGCCTTATCTTCATTAGGCTGATATTTTTGGGAAAGAAATATGCAATAAACCAAAAAGATGAAAAATTATGAGCATTCTGATGGTGTAAGTACTACTGAGAATATTAAGTAGGATAGAGAGATACAGGCTGCTGGGGGTTATACTTGTAAATATGGAGGTCTCACTGAGAAGATAACATTTGAGCAAAGATCTGAAGGAGATGCAAGCCAAGTAGCTATCTGGGAGGATAACATTCCAGGCAAAGAGAAGAACATATGCCAAGACTCTGAAGTAGGCGCATGCTTGAAACGTTTATGGAGTAGCAAGGTGAGCAATTCAACAAGAGTGGAAGTATGTGAGGGAAAGGGAAGTAGCAGGTGAGAGCAGAGAGGTGACAAGAGGTTAGCTGATTCTGCAGGGCCTCATAAGCCATTGTAAGGATTTTGGCATGTTCTCAACAGGACTCAAAGTTCATTCCAGGAATGCTATTTTCTGTAAATTGTTCAATTTTCTGGTAGAAACCAGCTTGTGACATTATTCTAAAGCCTACGTGATCACGAGTATCAAGGTAGAAACCAAGACCCAGCCGATCTGGTCTCAGATGATGGAGCAGGACAGCAGCCTGAAACTATTCCAAGCAGGTCTGACATTGACCCTCTTGTGATCCAAACAGATTACTGGTTTCTTAAGACACTCATTATTATGGAGGTTGGGATTAAAACCTAATTTCCATTTGCAACTTCTTATGGGATGTATCAGGGTAAGCTAGATTGTTATAACAACAATAATTCATGGCTTGAAGAATATTGAAATGTTTCTCTTTCTCATATAACATTCCAAGGTGAGTAGCATTTTAGGCCAATGGGTGCTTCTGCTCCACAGGGTCATTCAGGGACCCAGACTGACAGCAACTCTTCAGTTGTTCTAGTTGTCACCATTCCCACCAACAGGAGGGGAGAAGGCATGCAAGTTCAGACTAGGGAATCCCTCTTAAGCAAATGAGGTGTATTTAACACACATCTCTTCTACTTACATTCCATTGTCAAGAACCACATGGCACCACCCAGCTACAAGGTCATCAGGGAAATGTGCTATTTACTATGGAAGAAGGGGTGAATGAATTTGGGTGAATAGTAGGTCTCTCATTTAGATTTTCCTAAAGGGACTTTACACAGCAACTCACAAAGTACAGAAGTCTCTCTAGATGCCCACTTGCATATTCCACTTCACACCCCCTTGCTTCTTCCTTTACCTTTTTCCTGCCTTCATTTCCTCCTAACACACACACCATACAGGCCCGCTTCCCAACTAAAAGGGACCACCGGGCTTGCTGGTCATGCTGGGCCACTTTGAGACAGCTGCAGGACCTGAAGACTCCATACACCATCATCCTCCCCCACTTCCAGTTGAGGAAAGAGGGAAAGAGCCCCCTGGAATGTGTGTTTCTTCACCTTTTGGAATGTTTTGCTTCCAAAACATTCTTGTGAGGCATTTCTATTGAATTAAATTCTCCACTTCATTGCACAAGTAATTCAGATGGCTGGAGCAAAGGGTGTATGTTGGGGATTAGCAGATTAGACCAGACAGGTAGGCAGGGCGCAGAGCATGGAGGGCCTCATAAACCTGTGTTAATGGAGCATTATCTTTACCCAAAGGGCAAGGGGAAGCCAGTGAGTGCTTTAGGCACGACAGGAACCTGATTTGAGTGACATTTTAGCTATTCAGGCTATCAGGGGAAGAATGGCTAGGAAGGGATGAGACCGAAGGCCAGGACACCTGCCAAGAGGTTGCTGCAGCAGCCTGGTCTGGGCCTCAGTTTATCGGTAAAGTATGGTGATATTATGATATTAGCACCTACATAATAAGGTTGTTGTGAAGATTAAAGCTAAAACATGGAAAGAGCTCAGAACAGTGCCCAGTACCTAGAATGCCCTCAATAAATAACGATGCCATTATTAATCTAAGTACAAGATGATGAGGCCTACACTAAAACAATAGTAGTGGAAATGGAAGAGACCAGATTCCAGAAATATAAAAATGCTAGAATCTTGAAGATCAAGTGAGTGTGGAGTAGGAGAGAGGAAGGAGTCGAGAGGGTTATCAGCATGATCTCACTTACATGTGCATCTAAAAACAAAGTCCAATTCAGGCCGTACGTGGTGGCTCAAGCCTGTAATCCCAGCACTTTGGGAGGCTGAGGCAGGTGGATTATGAGGTCAGGAGTTCGAGGCCAGCCTGATCAACATGGTGAAACCCCCCTCTACTAAAAATACAAAAATTAGCCAGGTATGGTGGTGCGTGTCTGTAATCCCAGCTACTCAGAAGGCTGAGGCAGGAGAATCACTTGAACCCAGGAGGCAGAGGTTGCAGTTAGCATAGCGCCACTGCACTCCAGCCTGGGCAAAAGAGCGAGACTTCATCTCAAAAAAAAAAAAAGAGAAAGAAAGAAAGAAAGAAAAACCCCAATTCACAGAAGTAGAGAGTAGAAAGACGGATACCAGAGGCTCAGGGTAAGGGTCTGGAGCAAGGGAATGGGGAGTTACTGGTCAAAGGGTACAAAGTTTCAGCTAGATGGGTGGAGTATGCGTTGAGATCTGTTGCACAGCAGAATGGCTATAGTCAGTAATAATGGCATATTGTTTATTTCACAGTAACTCAAAAGGTGACTTTCAAATGTATCACCACAAAAAATGTCAAGTAAATGAAGTGATGTTAATTAGCTTAATGTAATCACTTCACACTGCATACATATATCAAAACATCACATTGTTTTCATACATGTAATATAATTATAATTTGCCAATTAAAAATAATATAATTTTTTTTTGAGACAGAGTCTCACTCTGTCATCAGGCTGGAGTGCAGTGGTGCGATCTCTGCTCACTGCAACCTCCAACTCCCAAGTTCAAGCGATTCTCCTGCCTCAGCCTCCCGAGTAGCTGAGACTACAGGCACGCACCACCACGCCCAGCTAATTTTTGTGTTTTTCGTAGAGACGGGGTTTCACCATGTTGGCTAGGATGGTCTTGACCTCTTGACCTCGTAATCTGCCTGCCTTGGCCTCCCAAAGTGCTGGGATTACAGGCATGAGCCACTGGGCCCGGCCAATATAATTTTTTTTAATAAAAATAAAAAAGAGGCCAAATGTGGTGACTCACATCTGTAATCTCAGTACTTTGGGAGGCCAAGGCAGGCAGATCACTTGAGGTCAGGAGTTAGAGACCAGCCTGGCAACATAGTGAGCTCTTGTCTATACAAAAAAATCCAGTATTAGCCAGGTGTGGTCATGCATGCCTGTAGTCCCAGCTACTCAGGAGGACGGCTTGAGCCCAGGAGATTGAGGCTTCAGTGAGCCATGATCACATCACTGTACTCAGCCTGGGTGACAGAGTGAGGCCCTGTCTCAAAAATAATAATAATAGTAATAATTTAATTAATTAATTAATTAAAAATAGAAGGTTATCAGATGGGGACTTCAATGAGGAGTGTGGTGACAAGTCCCATTGAGTCTGGGATGTACCTGTGACTTTATCCAGGAAGAGTTCTCAAGTTAGGCCACTGAATCTACTCCTCTGTAGGTCAGAAGAGAGATTGGGCTGGAGGTGTAGATTTGGAATCTTCAGCATAAAATAGGAATTGAAGCCATAGGAACAGCTGGCATCGCCCAGGGAAAGTGAAGAGAGAGGAGGATTCAGGAAGAGCCCTGGGGAAGCTTCAAGGGCTAGGCAGAGAGAAAGGAACCTCAAAGGAGAGGAGGAGTGCAGAAGAGCAGGAAGCCCCGACGAAGGGAAGGCAAGGTCAGCGGCATCCACATCTGCCAGAGGGCAAGCCAGTACAGGATTCGGGACATTCCATCGTGCATCATAAAAAAGAAGCTTCAGTGACCTTGATAAGCACAGAATCAGTGCATGGATTGGGGACAGAATTGAGAAATGAAAAGGAGATGAGGATGGAGCGATAGCAAGGGTGGTTCCTCGTTCAAAGGATTTGGCTTTGAAGGGAAGAGAGAAATGGAAGTGAATGGGGAAAGGAAAGAGGTTTTAAGATGTACAGACTTGGACACACCCAAATATGGATGAGGAGGAGCAGAGAGAGGGAGAGATTGGATATGCAGGATGAAGAGGGGTGGCAAGGATAGAAGAGTGTCCTTGTAGAGGAGAGAGGGTGAGGTCCAGGGTGTTGGCAGAGGGACTGGCCTGGGCTGTGTGAGGAGGCAAGCAGGGAGTCACAGGGACGCAGCCATCTTGGAGGGGAGGAAGGAAGAAGTGGAGGCCGGACCTGGATGTGGCAGCTGAGTAGACTTTGAGAGCCATATGACAGGCCACACATGCCTGAGGGATACAGGTCAGGGGCTAAAGAGCCACAGACAAACCCAAGGAGCCCCGAGCCAGGCTGAAAAAGGAAATGGTCCTTGGGAGATAAGGGCCAAGTTAGGGTGCTGGGAGAGTACAAGGGCACAGGCTGAGCATGGCTAAGCGGGCTGTCTACACTGGGTCAGGCTAGCCCAATCTTTCTCCTGTGCAGTGGGACTTGGTGTGCAACTCCAACAAACTGAAGGAGATGGCCCAGTCTATCTTCATGGCAGGCATACTGATCGGAGGGCTCGTGCTTGGAGACCTGTCTGACAGGTGAGGTGTGGGGGCACAGCCCATGGAGGCATGACCATGAAGACAACCCCTCCCTGCTCTGCTCCACCCATGCACCCCCAAAGAGGCAAAGAGCTGAAGGAGAGTGGGATGGCCCTTGCTGTGTGGTCTCGGGCAAGCCTCACTACCTTTCTGGACCACAGCCTTGTCTCCACCCGAAAGCCCTTACAACTGGAATCTTCCAGCCTTTCTTTCTTCCAGGGAGAAAAGCCTCCAGGTTTTGGGACATAGCACAGTGGCTGCGTAGCAGTGGAGGCAGAGCAGATGGACTGCTTCGAGATGGGCGGTCCTTTGACCCCAGCTCAGTCAGCTGAGCTGAGACGGATGTACAGCAGATCACATATTAACTCAAACCTCTCATTGCAAACTTGTCAAAAAATAACAATTACCAAGAAAGCTCTGTCTGGACAGGGAACGTTACATGCCCCACGGGTTAAGGTTGGGGGTCAGGTTCAGCCCTTTGCCCCACAGTCTGCAGAGTCACTCCTCCTGGCAGGCACACTGTGGCTAACCTGGCCCCTCCTCTCCTTTGAGCCACAGGTTTGGCCGCAGACCCATTCTGACCTGCAGCTACCTGCTGCTGGCAGCCAGTGGCTCCAGTGCAGCCTTCAGCCCCTCCTTCCCCATCTACGTGATCTTCCGCTTCCTGTGTGGCTGTGGCATCTCAGGCATCACCCTGAGCACCGTCATCTTGAGTGAGCCGCAAGCGGGCAGTTAGCTGGGCTTTGGGGCACACTATCCAGAAGCCAAAAGAGAATGGGGTCTGGGTCTGGCTCAACCACAGGCTCCCAGTGACCTTGGTCAAGGCACCTCCCCCTCTCAGAGACCCCATTTGACCTTAACATTGACCACAAGCAGAGAAATAGCAGCTGTCAATACTGGGGACATACCCGGGGCCTGACACTCTGCTAAGTACACAATCTCATTCAATAACACTTGCAAGTAAGCAACACTATTGTCCCCATTTTACAGATCAGGAAACTGAGACAGAACAGGGAAAGTCACTTACCACTGGGGAAGTTGCAGTTAAGAGCTTGAGTTTGGAAACAGACACACCTAGGTTTGAGTCCTGGCCCCTGGAGCCTCCGCTGTGGCATCTGTAAAATGGGAATGATGAACTTAGGGTCATCATTCAAGCATCAGATCAAGTAGCCGTGGGCAGTCAGAAGCCAGTGCCCCTTCATGGGGAGGTACCTGGGGCCTAGCAGAACCCTAATCTGGTCCTTGGGCTCCTCCCACAGATGTGGAGTGGGTGCCTACCCGGATGCGGGCCATCATGTCGACAGCACTCGGGTACTGCTACACCGTTGGCCAGTTCATTCTGCCCGCCCTGGCCTATGCCATCCCCCAGTGGCGCTGGCTGCAGTTAACTGTGTCCATTCCCTTCTTCATCTTCTTCCTGTCATCCTGGTATGTGTCCCTCTCCTCTTCATCTGTTTCCTTAGGCGCCCCACAGCCACACAAGGGAGCCCATCCCTGCCCAAGCCAGCCAACTCTGTGTCCCTGGGCACCCCGTCCCAGAGTCAGGGAAGGGCACTCCAGGGAGGAGGAATTACATGAACAAATGCATGCTGCAGAAGAGAGCAGGGATGCGGGGTTGTGGGGAACCAGGGCCTACCTGCAGCTGAAGAAGAGGGTAAGTGGAGGTGGACGGGATGGGGACCGGCTGGGAGAGCACGGAAAGCTGGGGGGCCTGGACTTCATGTGGAGGGAAGCAGAAAGCCACCGAAAAAGTCTGTGGTGCTACAGGCCTAACCAAGGTTCCATTTGTGAAATAATAGCCCATACGGACAGACCCAGCTGAGACCCAACAGACAGATGGGAGAGGACTGTACAGGGAGAAGGATTCTGGGAGACTAATCTGGGAAATATCTTGAAGGAAGAATCTGGAGAATTTGGGACTACTGGAGTTGAAGTATAAAGGAAAGTTCAAAGAGGAGCCTGAACCTGGGAACCTGGGAAAATGGAGGTCAGCCTGGGTATCTACCCAGACCAGGCAGAGAGCTCATTAAATGTGTTGAACCGGAGGCCACACCAAAAGACAGGAAATGGGTCTTTAGAAGGTAGTGAGAGCTGGCCAGGCACGGTGGCTAACGTCTATAATCCCAGCACTTTAGGAGGCTGAGATAGGGGAATCACTTGAGGTCAGGAGTTTGAGACCAGCCTGGCCAACATGGTGAAACCCCATCTATACTAAAAATACAAAAATTAGCTGGGTATGGGGGCACACTTCTGTAATCCCAGCTACGCAGGAGGCTGAGACAGGAGAATCACTTGAACGTGGGGGTCGAAGGTTGCAGTAAGCCAAGATCACACCACTGCACTCCAGCCTGGGCAACAAAAGCAAAACTTTGTCTCAAAAAAGAAGAAAGTAGTCAGAGCCAAAGAGCAGGAAATCCCAAGGGAACTCAGGAAGAGCAGGAAATCCCAAAGGAGCTTAGGAAAAGAAGTGAAGTCTTGGAGCGACCTTTTTTTTTTTTTTTTTTGAGATGGAGTCTCACTCTGATCCCAGGCTGGAGTGCAGTGGCATGATCTCAGCTCACTGCAACCTCCGCCTCCCAGGTTCAAGTGATTCTCCTGCCTCAGCCTCCCGAGTAGCTGGGACTACAGGCGCACACCACCCCGCCCAGCTAATTTTTGTATTTTCAGTAGAGACAGGGTTTCACCATGTTGGCCGGGATGATCTCAATCTCTTGATATCGTGATCTGCCTGCCTCAGCCTCCCAGAGTGCTAGGATTATAGGCGTGAGCCACCACATCTGGCATCTGGAGCGACCTTTTATTGAGCATGTGCTACATGCAAGGCCTGTTTTGGGCATCAACCTACATCATCTCTGACCTTCATGGCTTCTCTGTGTGAGGGAGACATTATTGTCCCCATTTTACAGATGAGGAAACTGAGGCTCAGAGATGTGAAGCAGTTCCTCAAAGTTACACAAAAAGATGCAAAGCTGGGATGGTACCTCAGCTCGGAAGAGAATAGCAGCTCCCAGAGGGGATGGGCAACCTGGGGGTGACTAAGAGTCAGGAAGCAAAATAAGGGTAGGCGATCAGCAGAGTATAGTCGAGAGCTTGGGCCCGTTCACTGTGTGACTTGGGGCAAGTCATGCACTCTGAGCATCAGGATTTTTCTAGGTAAAATGGAGATAATATTGCCTGTCAGCCAGAGTTTCATGGGCCTGGTACATAGGAAGGCTCACTAACTATAAGCCATTGCTGCCATAATTCCCAGGAAGAGGAGGATAGAGTCCAGGCCCTGGCTGTGGTTTTGAGAGGAAGTCACTGATAATCTTGGTAAGAGCCGGCTCAGGAGACTGTCAGAGCAGGAGGAGGGATAGTGATGGGCCCAGGAAGCTGCCACCATCAGCTAGGGCAGTGGCCTGAGGCCAGGCAACCAATGCCCACTCCCTGAGGGCCTCACTGGATCCAGGTTACCCACAGGGGCTACAGCTAAAGCTGACCCCACCTTGGACCAGACTTTTCCAAACACCACTCCTTCCTCCCCTCATCTCAGCTTCTTCCTTTCCTCTTATCCTAGGGACCCTCAGGGACTGCTCAGAATGAGCCAACCTCAAAAGCATAGCCTGGGGGCAAGGGAGAGTTGGGGGTGACTGCCCATTTGCCAATCCCAAGACTCCATGCTGTGCTCACACCCTCCCCACAACTCCCCCAGCAGAGTTCAAGGAAGGCTTGTGCAGGACCTTGCACAAGGATGTGCAGGACCCCTCAGCCTTGAACATGCCATCCCCTTCCCAGGCCCCACCTGCCTTGGCCTAGAGCCTGAGGCTCCTAGTTAAGGAAGACACCCAACAATAACAAGTAGCCCAGGTGGGAGGCAGAGGAAAGGCTCTTCTGGAAGGGGAAGAAGAGAACACTGGAATTTGTGCTGGCTGCAGGCAGCCCAGGTGCAGAGTTTGGCCAAGTTTAAATTCCATGAAATCTGCAGTGAGACAGCTCAGGTTTCTGCAGGAGGACTGCTGATGATCTTCTAGTTTTCTCGAAAGGGGCTCTGGAGTGAGAGGAGCCACTGTGACTGGTCTCTGGCCCCCAGGTGGACACCAGAGTCCATACGTTGGTTGGTCCTGTCTGGAAAGTCCTCGAAGGCCCTGAAGATACTGCGGCGGGTAGCTGCCTTCAATGGCAAGAAGGAAGAGGGAGAAAGGCTCAGCTTGGAGGTAGGGGCTGAGAAGGACTGCAGTCTGGGAGCAGGGACCCTGTGCTCCACTCTGGAGCTGGCGCCTCCCCTTGCCTCAGTTTCCCCTGCTCACAGCCTATACCCCATCTGATTCCCTGAGTTCCTCTAGAGGCACCAGTCTGCATCTCCCTCTCTTCTTCCTGCCCACCAGCTGGTCATTAATGGCATCCCTCCTCCTCCTCTGCCCCAAGGAGCTCAAACTCAACCTGCAAAAGGAGATCTCCTTGGCCAAGGCCAAGTACAGCGCAACTGACCTGTTCCGGATACCCATGCTGCGCCGCATGACCTTCTGTCTTTCCCTGGCCTGGTAACCCGCCCCACCAACCCCATACCCATACCCTGCCAAGGCAGGGGTAACAGACAAGGCCTCCAGCAGGCTCACCTAAGGGCAAGGCCTAGGGCATCTGAAAGAGAAGTCAGGGGATCCCCTTTCCTGGGCCACCACAGCCCAGCCCAGCCCCAGAAATCTACTGTATTCCTGCCCCACACCCAGGTCTGGCCATCAGGGTCTGCTTCCCTCTGGGGTCACAATGCCCCACCCCTCGCCCACAGGACAAATGCTCCAGACCCCTTCCCCAGCTCACATCCCTGCCACTCAGTGTCCCCACACTCTGCCTCTCTGTCGCTGTTCCCCTCTGGTCCAGCTCTGCCCTCTGGAACCTCACAGAGCAAGGCTGGCCCACGGGGCTTCAGACTTGAAGACAAAAATAATTCTATTTCTCTCAAGTTTTCTCTTCTGTCTGATTTCTCCAGCTCCCTGAAAGCCTTTTCTGTGACCTGGTTCTGAGGCCCTTCCCATCCTGGCCATTTTCTTGTGGATAGAATTCAATTTGTCCAGGAACCCTTCAAAGGGATCCCACAGTTCAGAAAGAGGAAGGGGAAACATCAGACCCAGGCATACAGCTCAGTGCTCACCTCCCCAGTCTGAAGGTGAAACTGCTGCCCAACCAGGAGAGATCACTGACTGCCTCCTTTGGTCTCTAAATTCCCTCCAGTCCCAATCTTCTCTAGAGTCAGTTATCGGCACCTCTGCCACCACGCCCTGGACCATGCCCATGTCAGATATGGCCAGTCAATCACAGCGCTTTCTCCCTGAGCCCAGACACGTTCTCAGAAACCTCAAAAGGACACTCAAGCAGCCCCTATCATCAGTTGCAGTTGGCACAAGAAGTGAAGCTCTCCATCATCCTGGTGACCCAGTGATCAGCATGGGGAGTGGCCTCTGCCTGGCTGCAGGTGCTAACCAATCCTTCTCTGCCTCTCAGGTTTGCCACTGGTTTTGCCTACTATAGTTTGGCTATGGGTGTGGAAGAATTTGGAGTCAACCTCTACATCCTCCAGATCATCTTTGGTGGGGTCGATGTCCCAGCCAAATTCATCACCATCCTCTCCTTAAGCTACCTGGGCCGGCACACCACTCAGGCTGCTGCCCTGCTCCTGGCAGGAGGGGCCATCTTGGCACTCACCTTTGTGCCCTTGGGTGAGAGACTGGGGCTATCCCAGAACCCTCTGGAAGAGGCTGCCAGGTTGGGTGCCAGGGCCTCCACTGCTGGCTCTGCCTCTGATTCACTGTGTTACCTTGGGCAGGTCCCTGCACTCTCTAGGGCTCAGGGTCTCTCATCCAGAAAATAACTCAATTGGGCTAGATGACATCAAAGCTCCTTTCCAGATCTGACTTGGACTGGGCAAAGTATGGTGGCACCTGGACAGTGTGAGAAATGTTAATGTATTGAGAGTGACCCGAGTGACATCACTGTAGAGGATAAGCTGAGATGGTAAAATGACAGAGCCATGCTCAAGAAAGACCCTACAACCTACTCCATCATGACCTTGGAAAAGCCATGTTTAATTTATATAGGTGTTAATTGGTTGATACACCTATATCTTTCCAAAGGAACTTGAGGTATTTTAAGACAAGAACATATATAACCATATGCAACAAAATATAAATGGGAATAGAGGATTAGAGGCAGGGAAAAACACAAACATAGCAGGACACAGGTATGCAAAGAATTAGGAATAACAGAGGGACTATTACTCAGCTTTAAGTTTGGATCTGAGCTTCCTGGAAGCCAAAGCCAAAAGGGAGACAAGATCAGCTAAGAAGTGAGAACTCATAGGTGCTCCTGAACCCCAAGGCCCACCACACTTTCTCTCCTCTGCAGACTTGCAGACCGTGAGGACAGTATTGGCTGTGTTTGGGAAGGGATGCCTGTCTAGCTCCTTCAGCTGCCTCTTCCTCTACACAAGCGAATTATACCCCACAGTCATCAGGTAGGTGCTGGACCTGGGGCCAAGCCCAGCCAGAGGACTCAAGGTTAGGTGGGACTGTGGCATTGTCCTGTCCCCTGCCCAGGGGAGCCATCCTTTATGAACCCCATACACAGGCTGCCAATCCCTGCTCTGAACCCTCACAGGCAAACAGGTATGGGCGTAAGTAACCTGTGGACCCGTGTGGGAAGCATGTTGTCCCCGCTGGTGAAAATCACGGGTGAGGTGCAGCCCTTCATCCCCAATATCATCTATGGGATCATCGCCCTCTTGGGGGGCAGTGCTGCCCTCTTCCTGCCTGAGACCCTGAATCAGCCCTTGCCAGAGACTATCGAAGACCTGGAAAACTGGTCAGTCACTGCCTCTGGCCCCATCAGTGCTCCTCCTTGGGGAAGCAGGTCTGGGTCGAGGTCTTTTCCTGAGTTCTCTGTCCCTAGGTCCCTTCGGGCAAAGAAGCCAAAGCAGGAGCCAGAGGTGGAAAAGGCCTCCCAGAGGATCCCTCTGCAGCCTTACGGACCAGACCTGGGCTCCAGCTGAGGACCATGGAACCCCCTTTCCCTGCCTTCCAGAGACTGATCCTAGACAGGCATCTTGAGGGTGCAGGGAGGCCCTAGATGGGTCCACGCTCCTAGGATGAAGCCTTCGGAGTGCTTGGTCAAGGTATCTCCATCGCCACCACCAGCGCCTCCCACCCAGCCACAGGCCTTCCCATACCCATCCCTGCCCGTTCTCCCTGCAACCCAGGCCCTGCCATTCTGTCCAGCCCTTCCCCACTGGTCACCTTCCGCTACTGTCCCGGTCCTCTTCCCCTAAGGTCTCCTGCTATTCCCTGGCTCAGTCCTAACAAGACTGAGTCTTAACAAGATAAGAAGTCCTCCCCTTCTTGCCTCCCACACTTTTCTTTGATGGGAGGTTTCAATAAACAGCGATAAGAACTCGAGCCATGATGTTCGGGAACAGGGGTGGGGATGGGAGCTGGCCACTGTGTGGACACGTGAGCATGCACATCTGGGTCCGTCCATACTTTCATGTACGACAGGTCTGTGTACAGGCACCAGAGGTACATGCAAGCTGGGCTGATATGAACATATATGAGCATGTGTGAGTGCTCTGAGGTGTGTAGACCATGCCTGTGCATAAAAACACATGTGTGTGTCTCCATGTCCCAGCATGCTGTGAGCAGATGATCAACCAAGCTCAGAGTGGCTGCAGACAGAAGCCAGAGCCCCTCCAATCCTGATTCCCCTCCCCCGATCACCCCAAATCTCTGATCCATGTCTCAGCCCCATGCCCAGCAGATAGTTTTTCTCCTGTTAACTGAGAAAACTGAAACTGTAGCTGACGGCTGTCAATGTCTGCTGCCATGTTCCCGGGTCCCTCTGGCTGCCGCAGAACAGCCAACCCCACCCACTGGAGCTCCACATCCAGCCTCTCCCATCAGCAGCCATTCCTTTCCCTCTGGGGTCTCTGCCCATCCCTCTCTCCTGGCTGCTGCCCATCACCAGTTAAATAAGCTTAGGCTTCTCCCATCTTAACAAAAATCCAAACAAACAAACACATGCCAGGATGCTGCATCTCCTTCCAAGGGCCACACTGGCTCTTTCTCCCTTCAAAGCCAAAGGAGCTGTCTGCCTCCCCTGCATCCACCTTCTAGCCTCATACATCTCCCACTGCACTCCGACCCCACCCCTTCCCTCCCTGGAACTGCTTTCACCAAGGACGCTCATCACCTCCCTGTGCTGAATCCACAAGTCACTTTTCAGCCCTCCTCTTACTGGTTGGTCCTACTGGTCACGCTCCTCTTCCCTGGTTTCTGAGAGGCCACGTGTTTGCAGCTCCCTCCCACACACTGGCTACTCCTTCTCAGACCCCTTTAGGGTATCCTGTAAATGCTGCAGTGTTCGCTTTGCCTATCCTGCCCCCACCCCTTTTCTAAGGGTCTGCATCCCCGGAATCTGAACAGTTCCATGACCCACCACCTCTGGTGGTGACCAACTAGACCAGAGGGCACTCCAGATCCAAATTTCATTTATCACATATTCTCTCCTGGGCTAGGATTTGAGATCTTAGAGGTTCTCATCCATCTCTTGGTCCTTGCCCTGGGAAGGCACATTAGCATGAGGCTGGGCTGGCCCAGATGCAGATAGAGCAGAGAAAGCCAGTTGTAGCAAGAGAATAACGCAGATGCACAGAGAAAAAGAGAACAAGAGACCACATGGGCCCAGATGAAAACAGCTGCTGAGGCTGTTTCCACTGGTTCTTAATGAATTCCAGGTCTCAGTTCCTCATCATCCCTGAATGCACGTTTTGTGCTGGGGTTCTATTAAATATCCCTGAATTCTCCAAATAAATTCCCCTTTCTGTTTAAGCTCACTTGATGGGCTGCTCCTTGTAACCAAACAGTTCCAAAAGCAGCTCCTCTCCCTCTATCATCTCTTCAACACATGATCCTCAGGAATCTTTCCTAGGATCTCTTCCTATAACATCCTTCCCCAGCACTGTCCAGTGGAAACAGAATGTAAGCCACATATGTAATTCCAAGTCATCTAGTAGCCATTTTTAAAAAGCTAAAAGAAACAGGTGAAAATAATTTTGAATATATTATGTATATGATATAATAATACTTGTTTGACCCAATGTATTCAAATATTCCATTTCCACATTAATCAATATCAAGGTTTTTTGGGTTTTCTGGGTTTTTTTTTTTTTTTTTTTGAGACAGAATCTTGCTCTGTTGCTCAGGCTGGAGTGCAGTGGCGCGATCTCAGCTCACTGCAACCTTTGACTCCCAAGTTCAGCGATTCTCTGCCTCAGCCTCTCAAGTAGCTGGGATTACAGGTGCATGCCACCATTCCCAGCTAATTTTTTTATTTTTAGTAGAAAGGGAGTTTCACCATGTTGGTCAGGCTGGTCTCGAACTCCTGACCTCATGATTTGCCTGCCTCGGCTTCCCAAAGTGCTGGGATTGCAGGCATGAGCCACCACACCCAGTCAGTTATTAATTAGATATTTTATAACCTTAAATTCAGACTAAGTCTTCAAATTCTGGTGTGTATTTTACACTAGCAGCATATTTCAGTGGACTAATTCAATTCAAGCCCTCAGTAGTGGCCACTGGCTACCACGTTGAACAACTCAGACACACTGCAGGCCTTTATCAGCAGAAGTTAATTACTCTCAAATCTGTATTTAGAGATTTAAGAAACAGCTTAATAAATATGAAAGGGATCATACTGTACCCCTACTTCAACCTTCTGGTGAGCTTCCACTGGGATAAAATCTAAAGTCTCTCACAAGGCCTACGACAAACCTGCCTCAACAGCTTTGGTTTTTAACAGTGTCTACCCTGTACCCTGAAATCCAGCCTCAAGTCACATTTTTCCAGATCCTGGACTGTCCCTGCTCTTCACCATGCCCAACGCTAGGCTTCCTCACTTCCAACTCCCCAGCACTTGGCTCACACCAACTCCTCCTTAAGGCCCAGCTTGGATGCATTCCTCTAAACAGCCTTCCGTGCCACCCATCCCCCAGAGCCTGGGTTGGGCATCCTGCTTATCAGACACTGAACTGTGATCACAGTTGTGTCTTAGCGGGTATTTCCCTGGAAGCAGACCCCAAGACAAGAATTTGAGTCCAAGTATCACAGTCTATTTGGCAGGAGATCCCAGAAAGTGTAAGTAGGGAGTTAGGGGATAAGTCAGGGAAGAGAAGCAAAAGCCAGGTTGAAAGAGAAGGAGAAGGGAAGAGGGTCTCCCGTGCCAGCCCATCTGTCACCCAGCCATGTGGGAAGCTGCCGGGACTGGCCATTTATGATCATTTTGGATGCAGGACTCCCCACTTGCCAACCTGTAGATGATCTGGGGCTGCCATCTAGGACCAGCCTTGTGCCACACTGCTCCCTCAGAACGGGCCTTTATGCTGAGAGTGCTATGGGGCTGGATGGGGAGAAGCCACCTAGTTTCTACCTTGACACCTGGTTTCTGCCTATAGAGTTTCTACCTTGGAGCCTATGATCAGCTGACAACAGAGCCGGCAATGCCTTCCCTGACTCTGCTGTCCCCCAATCTTTCAGTTGTCCAGAATTCAGAGTGGCTGCCAGGATGTCCTGGCCATGACTATTTCTGTGCTGCTTCAGGGTGCTTATTGCAAGGACACATATGAAGGGAAGGGAAGACATCCAAGAAAACACTTTCCAGGTACATGATCAGGATTCACGGTGAACTGGGATGTTGGTCAGGACAAACTGGCCACTCACAAGACCCATTCTTCTTGCAGTCCCCAAATCCCCATTCTGGATTCCTCCTTCTCTCCATTGCTGCTTATTCCTCTACAACCCCAGCTCCGCTTGCTCTTTCTACTCCCCGCCTTCTGTCTCGAAGCATAGACTCCACCTGGCTCAAAGCATAGACTCCACCTGGCTCAGTGCATGGAGATCTAATATGGAGCACCACTTTTGGGCAGAGTCCTCATGCTGCATCAACTCGTTGGTCACTGGCCCCCTGTCCAGCGTTTAAATGGACGTCTTTGGATGAATTTCTAATTTCTGCACCATTCATCAGCCAGGAAAGTCAGGCCACAAGGCACAAAGCTCTCAGTGTAGCTCAGAATTCCTTACTCAGAACATTGCTAGGGGCCTGGCAGACAGTTGGAATCTGTTGAACTCCTCCCCAGGTCAATCATTTCAAACCCATGCTTAGGGCATACGATCTAAGTAAGAGTGTTTTATATAATCTGTAAATCATTTATTTGAAAAGTCCCACAAAAGAATAAAAACCAAAACCACAGGTAGTCCCACACTTTAAATCCCATTTATTTAATGGAATAAAATCATACAAAATCAGGACTTACCCCAGAAAATCTGGGATATGTGATGGCTGCTGGCATGATAGGAAGAACAATGGTGTCCAAACAGTTGAGTTCCAGACTTGCTTGCTGTGTGACCAAGGACAAATCCTTTGCCTGCTTTGGGCCTCGGTCTCCTTATGTGTATAATCAGACGTTTTTACCTGATGGCATTCAACTTAGCTGGCATATGGTTCTATGGCTCTGGGCCAATCAGAGATTTCCAGATTTGACCCTTTCTCAGTGAGTATGACCAGAATTTAAGTCTACATTCTAGTCAGCACAAGGAAGTCCAATTGTGAGGTTTTAGTGGCCCACAAGGTTCCCCTAAGGGATAGTTCCTGGCTCTGAAAATCACTTGCCATGAGAGTATGTACATCCAGAAACTATCCATGAGCCAGGAACTATCCCTTAGGGGAACTGCTGGGGAATCCCTTGCCACTCAGATGATCCCAGGACCCAAACATAATTCAAGGCCCAGAGTCTCCGATGGAGTCTTTTCCAGATTCTCCCAGGCTCAGAGCTGGTCAGGAAGTCAGGAGGGAGCTCCTGTCCAAGGTGGGGTTGGCACAGGCTTCGAGAGAGAAGGTGCTTGTAGGGGCCCACCATCCCCTGCTGCCCTCAGGACTCCATCCACTCCCCAGTGAGGGCACCAAGTCCTGGCAGGATACTGGCCCCGCAGTCCCCAAGCTGTTTGTCCAGCTGTCCTCACATCCCCAGACCACAGGACTCTTATGTATCTTGGCCTGGAGAATGTTGTCAGGCATCTGGACACCCACTAGGTCCCAGCCCAGAACCAACACACGGTGGGAGGGGGAAGGCTGGGCTGAGTCCCTTTCTGGGCCTCCCCTTTTCTCTTTTGTACATATGAGCCCAGATAATTTCCAAAACCCTTTGGGATGGGCAGTCTACACCTCCACAGCAGCAGTTAAGAACTCAGCTTTGAAGTTAGACAGAATAGGTTTGAGCCAGTCTAAGACTTCATGGATCTCAGGGTCCTGACGAGTGATAAATACCCTCCCAACTTAATACACAAGGTGTAGTTTGCATAAACTGCATGACAGTAACAGGTCATCTCGACTTTTAACAAGAGAAGTTAAACATCAAACTACATCCCTTCAACAGCAAGGCTTGGAGAGTTCTGCCCAGAAGAATTGAGAAATATCCCTTCTTCTCATGACCCTTGGCATCAGCTCATTTGTATAGGGCCTGGGGTGCTTCCTGTAAAACAACTGAACCCTAATCATCCATTGTATTTAGATACATGCCAACAGAATGACAAAGCTAGGTGGAGCCAGTCAGCAGGAGCCAGGTTACCCAGAGGGACAATTAGAGACCCAAAATGGAAACACACATAAAAGGCAAGGAAGAGTCCAGCATGCAGCCAAGCCCAAAAGTCAAGCTAGGACATCGTGGAGAAGAGGGTCACAGCAGACACAGGAAGATCAGGGTCCTGATTCAGCCACCCCAGTGGTGAAAGTGGCTGGGTGGGCCCTGGCTGGGAAAGAGCCTCAGGCCTTTGGAGGCCAGGCTATCCAGCTGTCCTCCAGCAGAACAAGGAGCAGGAGAATTTCTCTTCCTCACCTTTCAGAACACTTTCTTCACTCAAATGAGATCCTGGGGATTGTTGGAAATATTTTGATAGGAGCCATCTTTCCTTGGCCAAGCAGGTATAGGATTAATTACTATACACACAAACTCTACAGCATCTTTTAAGGTAGCGCTTCTCCGCTTCAGCACCACTGACGTTTGGGGTGCTAGATAATTCTGTTGACAGGGCCTGGCCTGTGCATTGCAGGACATTCAGCAGCGTCCCTAACCTCCACCCGCTCAAAGCCAGTGGCACCATCACCACCCCAAGTCGTGACACACAACCAAAACCATCTCCAGACATTGCCACATATCCCCTGGGGGCAAAATCACCCCCAATCAAAAATCACTGTTCTTAGGATAAGATGTACTTAGGTATAATTTCTTTCTAAAATTAATGTGATCATCTCACCTTTTCACTAGAAACAAATAAGAAGAGCCTGTAACCACTGAACAAAATTACAGAGAACCTGAGCTACTTTAAGCTTCTTACCTATATTAGCTCATTTAGTGCTCCAAAAACTCAAGGTAGCAAACATAGCTATTATCTCTATCTTGCAAATGAGGACACTGAGGTACAGAGGAGTTCAGTCACTTGCCCCTGGTTACACAGCCAGTAAGTGTGGAGTGAGGGTGTAGATCCAAGTAGACTGACTCCAGAGTCCAGTTTTAAATAATATTAATTGCATAAATTAATAACAAGAAGCTGCCACCTTCTCTTTCTTGGTGCCCCCAATCTGGGATCCAACCAACTGGATCCCATGGAAACCCATCCAATCAGAGCTCCACACTTCCCTGGTCATATGTGACTCAGGAGCCAACACTCTGTTGGAGGAATTCACATGACTATTTTAGAGTTGTGGCTAAAAATACAGTAGTTCACGCTCATTGTTATAAAAAAATAATAATAATAATAATAACACTATAGCTGGGCACAGTGGGTCATTCCTGTAATCCCAGCACTTTGGAAGGCAGAAGCAGGTTGATTGCTTGAGCCCAGGAGTTCAATATCAGCCTGGGCAACATAGCAAAACCATATCTCTACAAAAAAAATATGTGTGTGTGTATGTCTGTGGGTATGTGTGTGTGTGCTGGTGTGCACATGTAGTCCTAGCTACTCAGAAGGCTGAACTAGGAAGATCACCTGAGCCCAGGGAGGTCAAGGCTACAGTGTGCCAAGATTGTGCCACTGCAGCACTCCAGCCTGAGTGACAGAGTGAGACCCTATCTCAAAAATAAATAAAGAGGCTGGGTGTGGTGGCTCACACCTGTAATTGAAACACTTTGGGAAGCCGAGTCGGGCAGATCATCTGAGGTCAGGAGTTCGAGACCAGCCTGGCCAACATGGTGAAACCCCATCTTTACTAAAAATATAAAAATTAGCCAGGCATGGTAGCATATGCCTGTAATCCCAGCCACTTGGGAGGCTGAGGCAAGAGAATCACTTGAACCTGAGAGGTGTAGGTTGCAGTGAGCTGAGACTGCACCATTGCACTCCAGCCCGGGCAACAGAATAAGACTATGTCTCAAAAAAAAATTTTTTTAATAAAAAGAAAGAATAGCACTATGAACAGAAGACAATATGACTAAGGGAAAAATATGACCAATGGTCAGCAAGAAGGTGGAAGCTGAGACACCCTACATTGTGTATGACGTTGGTCTTGGGTCCCACTCCAAAAGCAGCCTCTGACCTCTGTTGTTTCTTCCAATTAAGTAAGGCCATGGTCCTATAAAATGTGAGCTGTCCCCAGAAGAACAAAGACTGGGGTTGTCACATTTCGCAAATAAGAATACGGGGTGCCCCGTCAAATTTGCATTTCAGATCAATGAAGAATTTTTTTAGTATAAGTATGTCCCGTGGAATATTAGAGACCAACTTTTAAAAACTCTTCGCTGGGTGCCAGGCACCCTCTGCCCAGCCCACCTAGCACAGTGTATAGTGCGGATAAAGGTGCAGATGCTGCTGGCCTTGAAAAAAAACTCTTCATTGATCTAAAATGCAAATTTAACTGGGCACCCTGTAATTTCCCTGGCAACCCTTCCCCAAGGCAGACTATTTGGATCTCATCCACTAACAAGGGCAGAAACGCCTCAAGAGGGCACCGCACTTCCCAGAGCCCAGTATTGTTCCTAAAAGGAAGACAAATAAATCCAATAGATCCCACTCTGGCCCCTCCTGCCCCCAGATGCCCAGATGCTCCCCCCAATACACCCTTCTCCCGATTCCTACTTCAGTCCACCCTCTCCTGCCCTTTATAACCACTTGGAGAAATTCCACTGACACAAGGAATCCTTGGAGGGTTAATCCTTCTGATACCAAGTCACACTTTAACTCATTCCCTCCAGGCCAAGGATTAAAAACTGCCCATGCAAGGGTCAGGCCTCCAGCAGACCCTGAAAGCTGAGCTGCCCTGACCCCCGAAGAGAGGAGAAGTTTCAAGGGAAAAGGGAGGGACAGATCAAGGAGACCGGGAAAGAAGGAGGAGCAGCCAAGGAGGCTGCTGTCCCCCCACAGAGCAGCTCGGACTCAGCTCCAGGAGCAACCCAGCTGCGGAGGCACCGGCAGCGCTGCTCCTCCAGCGAAGGACGGCAGGCAGACGGACGGACAGAGGTCCTGGGACTGGAAGGCCTCAGCTCCCAGCCGCTGGGCTGGGCCTGACCCAATGGCCTTTAATGACCTCCTTCGGCAGGTGGGGGGTGTCGGCCGCTTCCAGCAGATCCAGGTCACCCTGGTGGTCCTCCCCCTGCTCCTGATGGCTTCTCACAACACCCTGCAGAACTTCACCGCTGCCATCCCCACCCACCACTGCCGCCCGCCTGCCCACACCAACCTCAGCAATGATGGGGGGCTGGAGGCCTGGCTGCCCCAGGACAGGCAGGGGCGGCCTGAATCCTGCCTCCGCTTCACCTCCCCACAGTGGGGACCACTCTTTCCCAACGGCACAGAAGCCAATGGTACAGGGGCCACAGAGCCCTGCACCGATGGATGGATCTATGACAACAGCACCTTCCCATCTACCATCGTGACTGAGGTGAGGACTTGGGGCTCCCCCTCCACAGGCCAAGATGGGAAGATGGGGGCCTTTGTTTACAAAAAAAAATGTACATGGAAAAGTTAACTGCTGAGTTTTTTAACTGCTGAGTCAAAAAGAAAAACACTCTCAGCTCTCAGGACCAGAGAGGCAAAGGGCAAAGTGCCAGAGGAACAGGGTGATATGAACCCCAGAGGACCCGCCTGAAGGAGGGGAAGGGGATCCTCTGAAGCCAGGCTCATCTCTGCCTGACCCTTGCTCCTCTCCCCACAGTGGGACCTCGTGTGCTCTCACAGGGCCTTACGCCAGCTGGCCCAGTCCTTGTACATGGTGGGGGTGCTGCTCGGAGCCATGGTGTTCGGCTGTCTTGCAGACAGGTCGGTCCTGGGTAGGGTCAAGGGGCTGGACTGGGATTAGGGGTCAACTGGGCTCATGGGGTCTAGGTGGGAGCTTGGCATTGCCAGTCGGGGCTGGTTTGAGGATCTTCAGCACCAGCCTCATAATACTTCAGAGGTCCTCAAAGGCCCACAGCCCAGGCCTCGTCCAGGGTGAGCTCTCCTCTCCTGGCTCAGCCTGGCCCCTGTCAGTCTCCAGGGCCCGGCTGCAGGTCTCCCCTCCTCCCACAGGCTAGGCCGCCGGAAGGTACTGATCTTGAACTACCTGCAGACAGCTGTATCAGGGACCTGCACGGCCTTCGCACCCAACTTCCCCATCTACTGCGCCTTCCGGCTCCTCTCGGGCATGTCTCTGGCTGGCATCTCCCTCAACAGCATGACACTGAGTGAGAGATGCTTACCTGCCTACCCCTGTCTGGCCACCCAGCCCGGCAACCCCTTTCCAGCCTCCCCTCCCAGCCTGCCCCTCCTGAGCCCTGCCTGTCCTCCAGCCTCTCTTGGGTCTCACCTTCCTGCTGATAAAACAACCTTTTTCTCAGGCTCATGCCACCCTGACCCCTCATTTAGAAACAGGATTGCGAACTCCATTGTTAAAGCCAGCAGATCAAGTAAGAGACCAAGCAGGCCAGGTGCAGGAGGCATTAGGGAATGCTGAGAACTGTATTCAAAGGAGAGACACATTCATCCAGAGACACCACAGGCACGCAGCTGGAGATGCCTAGGGCATTCCAGCCAGGAGATCCTAAGGCTGTCATATATTCCCCTCTTCTCTTGGATAAATGTAAAATATCCTAGTTCTTTTAGCGTTTGCAATTAATTCTAATATTAAACATACAGTGAGGGAGTATCGTGTAGACAAGACACATCTGTGGACTGAGCGCGGTCTCCCCATGGGCCATCCATGTGCATCCTCTGAGAGATCACTGTCCCCCACCCATGTTTCTCAGATGAGGAACCCGAGGCCGAGAAGAAAGGAAAGGACTTACTCAAGGTCATTCCTCAAGCACAGAAGGGAATTCAAGGATTTGGGATTCTCTAGACTAAAGGAATTAACCAAGACTGGGCTAGGGCCTGGGCAAGACACCTAAGAAACCCAGCCCCAAGTTCAGCCTAAGTATCCAAGTCCCTGTCCCAGCAGCTGAATGGGGAGCCCACCAGAACAGGAGGTAGGCCTTTTCAGACCACACCAGAGAGGTGGTCCCACTCCTACCTCAAGACTCCAGGATGGAGAAAAGCCACTGCCTCCTCCAAGCTGCTCTAGCCAGTGAGAGTGGGATCCAGCCCACGGCTGAGGAAGACCAGACGGGTGGTTGCTGTTGAAGATAGACTGAGTTGTCAGAAGTGCTCTGAAGGGAGAAGGAACTCTAGTCAGGAGAGTAGGTTGAGGAGGAAGGAAAAAAATAAAACCATCAAGAGTGTGGAGGGGCAGTTCCCGGGTATTTTGAAGCCAGCTCCCCATCCATACCTCCACTGAAAGTCCCCCACCCCATCACCCTGGCACTCAACTTACTTGATGCATTTTCCACCGAGCCTTGGGACAGGCCAAGGTTTGGATGGAGGGAGGGTCTTTAGTAGCCCAGCAGCCCAAGTAGTTGCACCATCCTGTCCTAACCCTCTTTCCAGATGTGGAGTGGATGCCCATTCGCACACGAGCCTGCGTGGGCACCTTGATGGGCTATGTCTACAGCCTGGGCCAGTTCCTCCTGGCCGGAGTGGCCTACGCTGTGCCCCACTGGCGCCACCTGCAGCTGCTGGTCTCTGTGCCCTTTTTTGCCTTCTTCATCTACTCCTGGTGCGTGGGGCCTAGGGATGGAGGTGGTTGCCACAGGAGCCCAGAGGGCTGCAAGGGACAGGACTTTTCCCAGAGCTCAGCACACATCCCATCCCACAAATTTAGAGAAGGTCAAACCCAGTCCAATGCCTCTGTGTGACAGATAGGGAAACCAAGGCTGTGGGGAGAAGGCTTTGCCCCAGGATATCCAATTCTCTGGTTTCCCCCACTCAGTTCTCCAATGTGCCTGCTCTGCTCCCCCTCTCAGCAATCAAGAGCTGAGCTTCTGGATTGGGGAATATGTCATTACCAAGCTGGTCACTGCCTCATGGTCCTAGGGACAGGGATTTGACAAGGACCCTGGGTTCCCAACCTTAAATAAAATCCCATCACAGGCCCCTGGAAAGCCCAGCCCCAGCCTGCCACCCAGCTGACTGAAACTGAAGCCATGCCAACACCCACTTCCACCCCTGCTCCCAGGTTCTTCATCGAGTCAGCCCGCTGGCACGCCTCCTCCGGGAGGCTGGACCTCACCCTGAGGGCCCTGCAGAGAGTCGCCCGGATCAATGGGAAGCGGGATGAAGGAGCCAAGTTGAGTATGGAGGTGAGATCCCTGGAGACCTCCCATGGTACCCTCCCAGGGCTTCACCCCCAAGCCCCAAGCCCCAAACCCAGGACCCAGGGCCCAGGGAGCTTCTCTGAATAACGGATTAGGTTGGGAGGAGCTCCCTGGGAGGATCCTGGGCCCTGAGCTCTGCTGGTCCCAGCAGGTGCTCCGGGCCAGTCTGCAGAAGGAGCTGACCATGGGCAAAGGCCAGGCATCGGCCATGGAGCTGCTGCGGTGCCCCACCCTCCGCCACCTCTTCCTCTGCCTCTCCATGCTGTGGTAGGCCCAGAAAGACAGACAGACTGAGACAAAAGGCTGGCTAGGGAGGGAGCAGACACAGTGGATGGAAGAAGCCAGACAGGAGGGCGGGAAGGGCAGCAGACCTGCTGTGAGAGCCAGTAACCCCAAACTAGGGATCATCTTTAGGAACCAGACAACCCCAGCCTCAACTCAGTCCCAGTCTCTACCCTGGACACCAATCTCCCCATCTTGTCCCTTCACTAGCTCTGTTCCAATGTGTAGATACCTCATCAGGACAAGGGGTCTCCAGAGTCAATAGACTTACATCATGAAAGCAGAGAGCAGCAGTCTGGCTTGCAAAATATTCACAGATTTTACTGGCCTGATGGTGCCTGCCAGAAACACAGGCACGGGCAACAAGATGACTAAAACTCATCTCCAAAGAACACTTTGGCCAAGGCCAAAGAAACTGCCTTTCCCTTTGCAACACACCCCATTATCCTTCCTTCCCACCACCATGGCAGTTCCATGACAGCTAAGGGAAACATGATCAGAAGGAACAATTCTGCCAATGAATTATTTGCTTCCAATTTGAGATTTATTTTCAGTCATAGGTTCTTGCCAATAATCTGAGCTTCGTTTTATGGGCTCTTGACATCTGAAAAAGCACAACACTCATCCCAGGACCATGGACAGGTCCCAGAAGGCTCTATATTCTCCCAGCTGCCTTGGCCCTGAAGACAGCTTGGATACCCACCCGCCCTCTCTCAGCCCAGCAACAATTGATAAGATGAGAACCAAACCTATATAAATCCTACACAGCAACTAAGTGAAAATCCCCAAATTAATTGTGACCGTAGTTATCAGAAGATTAGGAAATTTGGAGTATTAGAGGACTATCTCAATACTCCAAATGGTGATGCAGTTTAACTATGTGATTAAATGTCTGAAGAAATATTAGCCAAGGCACATTCCAGCTCCTTAAGCAGGGTATCCACTGCAGCTCCCCCCTATTTTGAAAGAGCACCCCACTTTAAGCCTCGTTAACAAACTCCATATCCTTCTCTTCTCTCCGCTAGGTTTGCCACTAGCTTTGCATACTATGGGCTGGTCATGGACCTGCAGGGCTTTGGAGTCAGCATCTACCTAATCCAGGTGATCTTTGGTGCTGTGGACCTGCCTGCCAAGCTTGTGGGCTTCCTTGTCATCAACTCCCTGGGTCGCCGGCCTGCCCAGATGGCCGCACTGCTGCTGGCGGGCATCTGCATCCTGCTCAATGGGGTGGTACCCCAGGGTGAGCACCCACGAGCACCTTGGCCCCTTCTCCTCAGCCCCATCCCCACATATAACCCAAGCTCTCAGAAGGGAGGGGACCAATTCCTCCTAGCCTCCACTCCCAAGCTCCTGCTATCCCCTCTTCTTTCTCTCTAGACCAGTCCATTATCCGAACCTCCCTTGCTGTGCTGGGGAAGGGCTGCCTGGCTGCCTCCTTCAACTGCATCTTCCTATACACTGGGGAACTGTATCCCACAATGATCCGGTGAGTGGGAGCCTAATGGGAGAATGACAGTCTTTTCTTGGGGAAAGACATTCTCCTGTGCACAGGTCAGACCCCAGAGCTAAATCAAGTACATCCCAGCCCAAAGGCCCCTCCCAACACTCATCAGTGCAAAGCACATAGTAGCCACTCAGTACACACCTCATGGCCTAGCTAACACAGGTGTTACTGTCTCTAAGCCCTTACCAGACCCTAGAAGAAGATCTCAAAAGTAGCCACCAACTGGGGAAGGGTAAGGAACCAAGAAGACACATCTCAGAGGCAACAAATTGGAGTCCTCCCTTAATCTCCAAAATACAAATTAGAAGCTGCCACCAAATCTAAATTCCATCTATAAACCAAGTGATACATCTGAAAGCAAAGACCACAAACATGAAAGAAATTTCCCATCCCAGGAATCACTCCTGATGATATCCCAGCAGTAGGAATAAACATAGCATTGCTTTTTTGAGTGCAAAGATGGGGGGTGGTATTTTTGCATTAAGAAACAAGAATGGGGTGCAAAATTCACATGAGATGTCAAAGAAATGTCAGGCTTCCCTAAGTTACTTGGAGTGGGCCTGCAAGTTCTGCAGAGTAGAACCCTGATGGTCATGGTCCTGTGCCCTTACCAGATCTCAGATGAAAGAGCAATAATCCAGAGCACTATGTACCAGGCAGTGTCTTCAACTTTTCACAAATATTAATTCATTTAATCTGCATAACAAGCCATTGCAGTAGGTACTATCATTATTCCCACTTAAAAACGTGAAAGCTGAGGCAAAGAGAGGTTAAGTGACTTCTCCAAGATCACACAGCTAACAGATGGTAAAGCATGAATTTGAACCCCAAGCCATTTGTCTCCTGAGTCAATGTTTTTAACCTCTTCTCTCATGAAGAATATTCTTAACATGCAGATTCCAGCTCCCTCTCCCTAGGGATTCTAATCCAATAGGTGTGTGTTGGCTTGTTGCAACTATAACTCACAATTCCTCCAGGTGATCTGAGAACCACAGGTGTAACACAACTGTCTCATTTGACAGCTACAGAAACTGAAGCCCAGAGAGGGAAAGGGGCTTGCCTAATGTCACACAGCAAGTTAAGGGCAGAAGCAAAATTCAATCGTTAGTCTCCTTATTCTCTGGCCAGAGCCCTTTCCAACTTCTCTTTTTAAAAAGATCATCAACAGCTGTGGTGTGGGGGGACCATTTGAGACCAGGAGTTTAAGACCAGCCCTGGCAACATAGAGACCCTATCTCTAACCAAAAAAAAAAAAAAATTGGTTTGCTTGCTAATCAAATGGGGAACAGAGGAGGTACCGGGAGTGTCCTGGGGGCTGGGCCTGAGCTGCCACCTCCAAATGGGACCAGCACCTGGGCATTTATGCCAGAACTCTAACCAACACCCACCCGCTGTGGGCCCTGCAGGCAGACAGGCTTGGGAATGGGCAGTACCATGGCCCGAGTGGGCAGCATCGTGAGCCCGCTGGTGAGCATGACTGCCGAGCTCTACCCATCCGTGCCTCTCTTCATCTATGGGGCTGTTCCCGTGGCCGCCAGCGCTGTCACTGTCCTCCTGCCAGAGACCCTGGGCCAGCCACTGCCGGACACGGTGCATGACCTGGAGAACAGGTGGGCCCCTGTCCAGAAAGGAGCAGGGATATATCCCAGGTCACACATGCAGGGTGGGGTGGCATTGAGACTCAGGCCCAGGCTTCCTCTTCTAGTGCAAAGCTCTATGTCCCTTTGTCTCCAATTGCCTGAGCTTCTCCTAGAATCCTTCCTGGGGATCCCAGCTCCAGGGAGCAGTAGGTTTTTGGGGCAGAGGGCAGGTGGCTAGGCACAGCTAAATGGAGACCCTCTGGGAGCTCCCAACTCCCGGCCCTGGCCTGGAGGCTGCACACCCAGAGTGCCACTCTTCTTCCCCTCTGCAGGAAAGGGAAACAGAGACGACAGCAACAAGAGCACCAGAAGTATATGGTTCCACTGCAGGCCTCAGCACAAGAGAAGAATGGACTCTGAGGACTGAGAAGGGGCCTTACAGAATCCTAAAGGGAGAGAGGATCCTACAGGTCTCAGGCTACCCACACAAGGAGGAGGAAGAGGAAATGGTGACCCAAGTGTGGGGGCTGTGGTTCAGGAAAGCACCTTCCCGGGTGCTTTACAAACCCTTCCCTTTATAAACCCCACCAAAACTACATCATTAAAAGGTTTGACTGCACACCATCTCCCCGTGTCTCTCTTGTTTCAAATGAAATAAATGGAATGGCCACTCCACTTTAGCCAGCTTCCAGCCCAAGAGGCCGTACAGTCCGCTCCCACCCGCTCCACCCCCAGGAGTATCCCAGATAATTAGAAAAGCCTCCTGCCTTTGCCCCACTCTATCCCTCTTTTCCTCCCTCTTCCCTCCCCAGCCCTCTAACCTATTCAGATATTTCTGTTAGTTTTAGCTAACTATCTAATGCTCCTCCCTTCCCTGTCAGGCTAGAAACTGACAAAGCTGAAATGACTGGCTGAAATGAAAACAACCAATCAGAGGCTTTGTTTTAAGCTCCTCCCCTTCTGTGAGAGCAGGTGGGAAACTGACAGCAAACTAGAAGAAAAAGGACAACAGCTGGCCAGGTGTGTTGGCTCACACCTGTAATCCCAGCACATTGGGAGGCTGAGGTGGGTGGATCACTTGAGCCCAGTAGTTCAAGACCAGCCTGGGCAGCATACCAAGACCCTGTCTCTATTTAAAAAAAAAAAAAAAAAAAAAAAAACGGCCGGGCGCAGAGACTAATGCCTGTAATACCAGCATTTTTGGAGCCCGTGGTGGGCAGATAATCTGCCCCCCACAGCCTTATACGGATGTTTTTCCCAGCCTGAC